>JANHGN010019042.1:9587-35840 GCA_024605025.1 Megaceryle maxima | reverse complement strand
GTCCTTTTCTGCAGGGCTGCTCTCTATTGCCTCTTCCCCAAGCTTGTATTGATAGTGGGGATTGTTCCAGCCCAGGTACAGGACCCTGCACTTGCTCTTGTTGAACTAGATGTTGAACATTTGCTAAATTGTTTCAGCTGGTTAACATAATACCCATGGCACACAAAAACAGGTTTTCTGGTGGAGTTTACATCTCTAGACCAGGACAAAAGTACTTTGTATAACCAACACATTTAGGGAATTTAAAGATTGAGAAGAACTGATTAGGAGAGAAAGTAATGGTGATTAATACAAAATGAGATCAAAAGAAAACCATCAGTATGAAATAGGCTGTGTAGAATATCTCCCAGTATAGTAATTGCATTAATGAGCATGCAGTTTCATGAAGACGAGTTGTTACAAACACTGGACTGTGATGCTAATTACACCCTATTAAATACAAACAACTTATAAATATAGAAAAGCTGCTCTAAAACCTACAGTTACATAACACATAGAGGTAGATCCACCAGGAAGATAGGGTGTGAATTCCCTTGTTCCCCAGGTAAACTTCTGACACGTGAGAGTTAACATGCATGGATCAACAAGAAAAGGGTGCTGTGAAGTAACATCATAATGGATTGAAATACTTTTGCTCATGTGAGGGAAAGTTCTTCAACTATGAAGCAGAAAGTCAGGTCAATCATGGGTGATTCAGGACTTCTTATGATGGTAGAAGATCCTGAACATGGGAAATTCAGACCTAGGATGTGGAGTCAGTAATGTAGGTGAGCCTTCTAATTTGAAGTCAGTTAAAAGGTACCCACAAGCACCTACTAGTGGGGCTGGAAAGCTACCACTGTAGCATTAAACAGGACACAGCTGGAGCCGGAGCCTTCATGATGTGTCCCAGCTGCATCCATGTTGCAGACTACTAAGCTGGGTCCAGGACATTCCTTGGCTATTCCTTTACTGGTAAGGTAAGTAATGTCCAATAACAAACCTCAGCCCAAGAATTAAATCATCTGTACTGTTCAGTTGCTAGAATGGTCCCTGACATGGGACTTCCATACCACCTCCTAAACAATTAGCAAGAGTTTGGGATGTAGCATTACATGAAGTTAGGAGCTGCAATTCATTTACTGCAAACTTACAAGAGACTTTCTCAATCTCTCTAACACCTCTGTTGCATTCCTCAGTCTCTACAACTGTAAAACAAACTGAATGTATTCAAAACTTTTTCTGTGAGTGTAATACACTCTCATCAGAATGTCACTGGAAGCTCTGTTACAGCTGTATAGCCCCAGTGTAGCTGGCTAGACCCAGTCCTCTTTCGCAAGCACTGAGGAAGGCCTTAGGCTCATCTTTAGGGACTCTCTTATGCCACAAAAGACCTTTGATCTTGCCCATTAGAGTCAGTTCCATGTCTTTTGAGTCCTATATTTCTGCAAGCCTGTTTTCAGCTGTTTGAGTTGAACAAGTACACAACAACATCATCAGCAGGACAACAGAGTATTTGGGACAGAAGAGATCAGGCAGAGAGAAACACACAAAGGGTTTCTCTAAAATTATGCTGTCCCAGTTCATTCTGACCTAAGGCCACAATTTTCTCCCTTTCTTCTCATTTTGTTGGTCATTTTTGTGGTGTAGATTGCTTCCCTACTCATTCAAATCATTGGCAATGCCTGTGCAGGCTTCATCTTTACTCCTTTCTCCCTTCTTTTTTTTCCATGTGCTTCTTGGAAAGGAATATATCATCTGCTTTCTCTTTGCTTCGTAACAAAAAATGCTGTAGGAAAACAAAAAGGAAAAAGAAGAATCACCCCTGGATCCATTTTGAGATTGCATTCTTAATATGACACATTATCTCTCATTGAGAGATAGTTCAATTGATGGTTCAAAAAGCTACTCCTACTTTTCAGTATTACCTTGCTGTTACCAAGGAGGCTTTTTGTAAATACTTGCTTTTGGAAAAATAAGGTGACAAATCACTTTCCAGCTTTCCATGACTGCTGCAGTGTTTAATTTATGTTGATTCATTCTGTGTTTACATCTACTTTCAATCTTTGTGCCCTGCCCTTTGAAAATTCAACTAATCAACTTAGGTTTCAAAAAAAATTGTTTGGTAATTTCATGTTACCAACTTTCTCTAAAAAACAAACAACAAACAAAAAAGGTATTTGATTTTGTCATTCTATCCCTTAAAGATTTGTGAAGTACAGTATATAACTATAGCAGATGTGAATGAGAAACAGAGCTCTCAAGTCATCAATGATATTTCACTGGGTTAGGAAGATCTTTTACTTTCACAGCTTCATTGTACTTTGTTCCAACTCTTAGCTAGAATTTACAGTTCAACTTATAGACTGATATGAGCCATAGAAACAAAGATCCATATTTTCAACTTCCATTCAGCAAAACATAAAATGCCCTTAACACTAGCAGAATTTAAACACATTATTAATTTCCTCTGAAAAAAATGTCTGAAAGCATCCTATTACTTCATAATCTTTACCATTGCATATTTGGCGTTTGACATCCTTTCAGTTGTACATCTAATTCCATGTACATAGCTAAAACACTGGGTATATGGTTTTAATCACCCTTATGAAGCAGCTGTAAAGATTCATACAATGGATGAACCACACTAAATGTACACCTGCAAGACTGCATGTTTATTGAAGATTTCCTCATGAACTAGTCAAGTGCACGAGTGCAAATTCATGTCAACAGATGTTGCCCTAGCCAGCTGTGCAGTTTGAACACTGCTTGAGATATCCTAACAGCATTTTCTTCAAGGGAAAGAGATGTTGTCTTCCTCTCCAGTCCATTTTCAAAGGCAGTGATACTCAGCTATTCCTACACTGAGGCACAGTGACAAAGAGACTTGACCCATCTGGATTTAACTTCATCAGTCATATCTTTCACTCTTCTGTTCAGGTTTTCCACTCCACTTAATATTACAAGAAGACACTGTACATATGGCTTTTCACTGTGGTCTTCACACGAATTTTGTCAACCAGTGAGGATCCATCTAGGCTTTAGATACAACTGGAAAAGTCCATTCTCCTGTGAAGAGGAACAGTCTTTGCCCCTCTCTATGCATTTTTATAAAGACTTTTGGAGACATATAGTTGAGAGGGAATCAAGCCACTGATTTTGACAAAATTTAACATGTATTCCAACATCTTTTCCTTTTTTAATAAAAGCTGGTTTGAAAGGCAAAAGATACATTATGGCAGTGTTTTCTCGTTTTCCTCTTTAGTACTTTGGGGTTTCTTCCTTTACTGTGGTGTCTACTCTATTTCCTATGTCCTTAGTTTAAATTTAAAGTGAAATAGTTTCCAGATGTAATTTTACTGCTCCCTTACCCACATAATGAAAGCTAAAAGACAATGTAGAATCCCCATTGAAGCACCACTATCAATAAGTTTGGCAAATAGCCATCATAAAGCTTTTTTACTGCTCCGCTGACTTAAAAAAAAAAAAAAAAAAAAAAGTCATCAAGAACTGGATGAAGTGCAAGAACAATTTAATAGTAACAGATTGACTTTGGGGGTGTTATGATGGTTCTTAAGAGCTTTTGCTTAAAATATGCATAGCATAAACACAGGATACAGTTTGGCAAGTGGAACCTTTTATACTCTATAGAAATAAAGTGTAATTAGTCAGTTGCAATTCAGTTATATTTGTGTGCTAAATAAGGTTGATGTTAGGCAAAATCACACACTGTTTATTCCTAAAGGGAAGTACCAATACAGCTTTAATTTGATCTTCCTTAGCTTTTCTATAAAGTCAGTTTGCAACTTTTTGGTTTATAGCAACAAATGAACGAAAACCCCAACTTTTACATTTTACTTTGAAGTAAATTTGTGTTTCATATCAGAGATTATTTATTCCTAAAACTCAGAGTAAAATGACAGACTTTAGAATGAAGGAGTTCGTTTTCCTACTACTAAACGTAGCAAAAGTTTAAGATTCAAAGACATCTTCCTGGTAGAATACAGTGTACTAACCTCCTTCTCTCAAAATGGTTTTTAATCCACAAGGACTTTATTTCCCACTTTAAATAAAATAGAAAATAATCTGATTTTGGTTTTGTTTGGGTTTTTTTTTTTGTCCACACTTACTAAATTTTTACTAGATATCACATATACTTGGAGCTTACCTTAGCCAATATAATGTTTTTGGAAACAGAATGTGGACCATAATACTAGAAAGGATAGAGAAAATTAATTACTAAATACAGATTTTTACCTATAAGACACACATTTCTGAATGTATTCCTAGAATTGTAACAAGTAGACCCGATCAGCCTAAATGAGGACAGCATTCAGGTCAGGGAGTAAATAATTTTTTTTAAAAACAGTGCAATGTCTTAGTATTTATATAAATGGAGAAAATTTCATCATGCCAGTATTCTTTAATGTGGGTAAGAGTAAGAATGACCTAAACATGAGGTATAAAAAACTAGTAACATTAGTTAAAATTAGTAAAAAAAAAAAAATTAGCAACAACTTCAGCTGTTAGAAACCTCCCTTCTAAACATCCCCATCAGTGTGCACAAAGAAGGGCAGAAGAGAAGCCAATTACCTGCCCACAGTTCTTCCTCTGGAAGGCTGCTCTCTAGCCTGATCTCTGGACTTCTTGCCTTACCACATTTCACCCCATCCAGGACTTGGTTGTTCCTAGGCCTTCAGTATTCGCTCATACATGAACATAGTGGCTTGTAAAGTCCAGATTTTCTCCTTTCTGTGCCCTTGGTACTTCAACACTCAGTCTGACCTCAGGTCACTGCAGCTTTTGAGCTATTCATTAAAATATTCTCCAGATTAGCAACAGCTGTTGCTGTTGGACACCATCTAGCTTCTCCCTTGAACAAGACCACATTACATCACCGACATCTTTTGTTGTGCGAGTTAAATCAGCACTGGATTAACCCAAGGTGACAACTTGCAGCAAAACCTGTAGCTGTTGGCAGGGAGAAACGTTTCTGTTATATGAATGATGTTTTTCTACTTCTTTTCAGGAAGAATCAAAAAATCCTCCTCTTCAAGCCAAAGGCTTTCCCTTCCCTCTTGCTTTTACACTCAGAGATTTTTCAAGAAAAGACACCTTGTCACAAGAAACACATTCCTAACATCCATAAAACCCACTCATTTTCCCCTTTGTAGTCATTTGAATGAAATTGGCCACTAAAACAGAAATCCTTCAACATCTGGCATTTAAGGAAAACAGCAGGAGACAGAAAACACTTTTTTCAGAGATTTTTGGAAGGCAGTCTAACAATGCTGAAGCTCATGTGAGCTCCTGGCTTCTGATGCCAGCCTGTATCCTTTCAAATGGGATTGTTGAGCTCTGTCTTTAAATCCAAATGCTGCCATGAAAATTGTCTGCATTCTCTGTCTCAGTGCAAAAAATATTTTTAAAAAAAATTTCAGTTCCAAACACATTTGTATTTCATCTTGACTCACTGAGACTGTAAAATGGAGTGGGTACAGCTGCTAGAGATGGTCAGGAGGGGCTGCACTAGCAGGGTGGAATCTGCTTGGACTATGTCCCATACTGAAATGTGGAGATGTATGTGCTTCACAACATAATTTGCCATATAGATGTCTGTGTGAATGATTCACTAACAAAGGACATAATTAGAGAAGCACCATGAGGGGACCCATGTGATGTGTAATAAATTACAAAATTCATATGTAGGGCCATACTGGGCAGCGATTTTCTAATTAGACCATTAAACATGTTTATGCTGATAGTCCCCAAGACTGACCATAGCAAAACATCTACAAATTGGAGGAGGACACATATACCTTTTCATTTTCTACCCAACAAGACCTATGAAATTAGAAGAAATAATATAAAGTTCAATGGATAAAGCAGTTAGTAACTCACAGTACTGAGTGGACAGTTTGGCATACATATTCTTTCCCATCTTTAATTCCTGAGAGTCTATGGAAAAAGCTATTGACTAGATAGAGGTGAAGCATGGATAATTGCATTATGTCACAACTTTATGCTTAGCATCTGGCAATGATTCTGTCCCCAAAGTAAGAAATTCAGATATGACAACTATGAACAATAAATCTGATTCTCATCTTCATTAAATTGGGATTTCATTGCTGTTTTTTCAGTCTATTTTTATTCCTAATATTCAGTCATTCTGATATCAGCTGATTCAGGATGTGAATAGATAATTAGATTTGGATGATTTCATGCATCCCAAAGAGGAAGCTGAAATTTGGCTGAATCCTTCTGCAAGTTAGTAATGCTGGAACAGTCAAAATGTACTGTTCTGTAAATAAAACCAGTTTTCATATTCTGTCCGAATGGAATAGGCAGTTTGTGTCTCTTTAATAACCATGATTTAGGTTACTGTCTGGTTTCATTAAAGGTCGAGACGCAACTTTCTCTTTTATGTCTCTGAAGCATTAGCAAAATTAATTTGTGACTCAGACTTTTGTGTGACAGCCTCCATCACCAAGCATGAGTAGAAGCTGGAGGTGTTAGCAGTCTACTTGTTGAGTTATCCCACCACCCCATTGTATTAAATCTTTTGACTACCTTGCTAATCAGTGCCCATAAAAAGTACTGTGTGACTGTAACTTTGTATTACAATAAGGCATTCAGAGTCACAAAGCAAGATTGGTTTTGCTTGGACCTCATAAGCATATTTTGAGTATTGAATGTCACTGTCAGGTTGGACAAACAGATACGGTAATCTAATAACACAAGATGTGTCAGGTGAATTGGTCAGATCATAAAGTAAATAGGTCAGATCACAGAGTAAGTTTTGTTCTGTTTCAATTCCCCTTTCTGAATTTCTTAACAGTTTGATGAGCATCTGTCTCCTTTTCAAGCTAACTTACCCAATGGCTTGTAGACAAAGCAAAAGCAGGGAGAATTGCCAGATGTTTGCACCAGTCTATTTGAGAACAAAGACTTTTTGGAAACATATTTCCTCTATTTTTCAGAAAAGAACAACTTTTCATGACATGGGTTAAAGATATGTCATTAATGGTCTTGGCCACAGACCTTAAGATATGCATCATTGTTAATCCTGCGGACATAAGACCTTCTGTTATCATATAAGTAGCATATATTTATCTGCTTAGCTCTCACACAGACAAGCATCTAATTTTAAGAACAGCTGTGCAAGTTACAGTATAATTTATGTGATGATATTTGATCAATATTATTCTGAATTACAGCAATTTAGCTCTCAACCCTACTCCCTGCAGTGGCCACACTAGACCTACCTTTGACATCAACAGAAGTTAGGTGAGATCCAAAGCGAATGGCAGAGCCATTGTTCACCTGGACATAACTTCTACCAAGACAGATTTTAATATTCATGTCTAGGGTTCATTTCCTGTAGACATTAAACACTAAGTACACAGACATAATGGAAAAGATCCTGATTCCATTTACTGGCATGGCATTAAGGTGAACAGATTGCATTTAAACTGGTGTAACTAAGAACAAAATCCAGCCAACTGTATCAAATCCAGGGCCTATAACATTTTCTTCCTTTCAGATCATATGTTAAGGTATTTCTCATTACATTGGAAAATCCCCCTCGGCCTATATTCTTCTTGTATTCACATCTGTCTTTCAACTGACAATGTCAGTACCGTGGCAAGTCCATTACCAGAATATATGCTGCTAAATGCTCTATTTAAGAGAAGTTTATTCTGGACAGATTAAGATACTTCCAGGCTTGCTGTTATTTCCATTTTGTACACTGGAACAGTGCCAGGTAGACTTGTACAATAAAAATACCAGCACTGAAATGAAGGGGGTTTAATTCTATCAGCTGGAGAAAGAAAGAAAGAAAGAAAGAAAGAAAGAAAGAAAGAAAGAAAGAAAGAAAGAAAGAAAGAAAGAAAGAAGAATGAAAAAGAAAGAAAGAAAGAAAGAAAGAAAGAAAGAAAGAAAGAAAGAAAGAGAAGAAAAGAGAAAATAAAATACAAGAAAAGAGAAAAGAGAAAAGAAAGAGAAAAGAAAAAGGAATAGACGTTCTCATCTGCATGTCTCATTTAAAATTTTAATGTTTTAATTATATAGGAGTTCTAGAATCAATATAGTATGTATTAAGGCATTGTTTATATATCTTACAACAGTAGTAAGGAAACTGTTTAGCTTAGTTTAGCTAAGCAAACTTAGGTTTAGGAAATCATGCTCTTTACCTGTTTGCATCAGCCCATCTTCATATTAGCCCATTGCAATTGGCCAGATTCAGCCATGCACCACAAGTAGAGGTCACACAGCCACAAAGTTTCTAAAGGTTGTTCTGAATAGCTGGTAAGGTGGCCTTATGGTAGGGGCTGTTTTGTCAGAGTCAACAAAACTAGCTGTAAAACAGCATAATGCTGAATCAGCTATTAAAAACTGTACCAACTGTGCTTGGTCCAGCCACTGTCTCCTCCTGCTTCTTCTTACCCCATCTACTCCATCTGTCATCTAGAGGCTTGTACCTGGCCAGCTTCCCTGCTTTTATTTTCATGAGATGGAAATATGTGCTTATGGGCAGATAAACACCACTGGGAAAAAGGCTTCATATAAGTTTCTCTCTTACTGGACATCAGAAAATTTATATAAATAGTATGACACAAGAAAACTTGAGTCACAGCTTGTGCCTTAGATGTTCAGTCAATCAGGCTTAAGACACAAATCCAAAAGGAAAACAAGTTTCCTTAGATTGATTTTCACTGAGCTGTGTTTTAATTAATCCAACTTCCAACTTCAGTTTCCATCAGGACAATTACTATGCACTAGAGTGACAGCTTTGGTGTCCTTCTCCTATGAGATGATCAGCTTCATTATTTAAATAATCAGATGAAATCTGAGAATAGCAAATCTTAATTTCATACCGAATTAGAACACCATGTCTGGTTTTAGACACCAGACTTAAAGAAAGAAGCAAATCATCTGGAGACAATCCAGAGGAGAATGACAAGAAAGATCAGAAGTATAGAAATTATAACCTAAATAAAATTGAATGAATTATGTTAGTTTAGTCTGACACAAAAAAGATAGAGCAAAGACATTATAACACAAGAGGTTGCTTCAAGGAGGCAGAACAATGTATTTCTCTTGCCTGTGTTTGATAGAACAAGAAGTAATAGGCTTAAATTACAGCAAGGAAGATTTATTTTAGAAATTACAGAAAACTTTAATGGTGAGGATAGAGAATGGATTGCTTGCAAGCTTTTGGAGTTTCCATCTCCATTGGAGATCTGTAAGATCAAAGTACTTGAATAAGTGCTTCCTGCAGGCAGGAGGATGGATTAGGTGTCTTCTAGAGGTCCCTTCTTGTTCTACTGTATATTTTACTGTAGTGGTAAAACTGTAGTTTAAAAGATAGGCTTCAGGTACTCTTCTTACGCTATCTCATCCTTGTCTTCAAGCAGTGATAAAATCCTTCAGTAGAGAAGAGAGTAAACAATGTTATCACTCCAGTGATCTTGTAATGAAAAATGGAAATGCATCTCGGAATAAAGTACTTTTTGATATACCTTCATTTAGATAATTGTGCAGAAGTACTTGGAAAGTTGGCTGTAATAGGGGAAAAACATATAATGCGATAAAATTCATTTGTTTAAAATTACTTTTTCAGCACCTGTTACTGTTGTACTGAATGCTATCACTGTAGATCACTCGTGGGAAATTCAGAAATCAATTGAATAAAATTGCCCTAATTGCATTCAGAATACTAAATATAGTTTTAGATTTTTATATGATCATTCCTTCTATTTTAAAGCTTTCATTTAACTGGAAATACTAGAAGTAGCACTTTAGTTCTCAAAAATTGTGTGTATCATGTGAAATCCATTAAAAAACTAAAAGGATAAAGTAAAGTGTAGACATTTCAGAGATGACTTTGAAAATCCCTATTACTGTCTTCATGGTTGAAACCTCCAGAATAAAATGATTGGGCCAAGGAGACTGACTTCTCAAACACATGCCCCTGATGGAGAATTCTGATCTATTTACTTGTTTAATTCTGCACAGTCTTTCTTTTCTTCACAGTTTACCTCATAACTTGAGTGAAGTTTGTTTGTATTGCCTGTAATATGACCAGGGCATAACACCTCTACTGCAGAATATCACAGAAATTTGTCCTGACTGTTCTTTTTCTTGAACATTGGATTTTTAAATAGTTTAGTCTGTTCAGTTGTGGAAGGTCTTCTTTGGGATAAAACAGGAGCAGAGATACTGGTTTAAATTCAGGGCAGTGGTGCCCAACCCAAGGCGCTTTGTGAACTACATGGATCCTCCTTCCCCTTTAGCTGCTTAGACCTCAGGAGACCTTGGTCCTGAAGAATGGCACCGTCAGCTCTCAGAGCTGAGCAGCAAGCTGCCCCTGATGCCACGGAGCCCTGCTGAGATGGGCATTGGTTCCTGGGTCATGGGAAACACTGTCCTTCCCCAGGTTTCTCAGATGTAGACCCTGGGAGACCACTGTACCTACAGTTCCTAGGTTTGTCACACATGGACTGAATGTGGCTGCCAGGACACTTCACCTCACCCCAGGCTTACTTCAAACCTCATTCTTCCCTTCCTCATCAGAGACAGAGATACATATACATGCAATGGGACCAGAGACAGAGATACATATACATGCAATGGGACCAGATATGTACCGTGGATACATGTATATCATGTGTAATCCTCTTCCACCATTGAAATAGCTATGTTTGGGTCCAGTTATATCAGAATTAAGGTGAATTTTCAATGCTGCAATAGTAGAAATTGATGCACTGAAAGGATGAAGCCACTTATTCAGTGAATGAGAAATGTTGGAGGCTTCTCTAGAGTGTAAATGTTAGACTTGGGTACCTATGCTCCTGCAGACACATATGCCCTGTAGATTTCAGCACAGGGTAGAGTTACCTGAAATTAACTTTAAATAAATTTCGTCAGCTATCAGAAGCAGCCTGGCCTCATTCATAGGCAGCTCTGTCCATAGAAGTTATTGGCAAGATGCTCTGCCTTCTTGTAACTATGTAGCTTCTACTGTTTGAAGTCGATTGCTTAAAGCAAGCTCAATAGGACCTTGCCACTGGTATTTTTCAAGCTGTGACCCACAGCAAATTCCTGGAACATGTTAAAACACTAAGTGTTAACAAAACAGAAGTTCATGGATGTCCATAAGAAAAGGATAAATAGTGGCCCAGCCCACTGGGAAAGACTGCACCATTCAGTGACTTAAATTCCTCATGGCTCTAACTCTTAAGAACATGTGTTCATATGAAAAGCTCATTACAATGAAAACAAGTTTAATAAACAGTCACATTTTTAATTGAGAAGCTCAAAAGAGAATAGACAGTTGTAAGAAGCAAGAATCTTCACAGATTTTTGTTATATTTTTAAAACCAGCACCTCTATTCTGGGCATTCATGTTCTCAAATGGAGATCAGGCACGTGTTCAAAGTGTTTTTACAGGTACATTTCCTTACATTCAATAGACACAATGGATTTTAAACAGTTTCATAGCAACGGATGGTTCATGATGCCCATTAACCTAGATAAGTGAGTATCAGTTTGGCACATCATCCATAATGGTCCATAAATGGTCTGTGGGTAAAAAATTCTTCATCTGTTCCTAAGAGTTGTTTTGGTTTGGTGGGTTTGGTTTTTGGGTTTTTTTTTTTTTTTTTTTCCCCTAGACTTTGTTTTACAAAGCAGATGATGTGAATTTTTGCATTCAGGAAAAAAAAAAATCATACCCAAAAGCTTTATGGTAATAGTGCTTACTGCAAGAAAGATTTATGTTTCTCTGGAATATAGTAGCCATCGTATATCTTAGCAGGTAATCAAAACTTTAAAAAGTTGAATATATACCTTGACAGCAGCTAAACAGACATTCCTAAATAGTTGAGATTTTTAAATGCCTGTTGCTATACCTGATGGAATTTGGAAAGTCAGTTTCACATTCTATTTTTAATATTCAATTCCTTTACACTGCTGGGACATGTCATATCTCTTCTGCAATACAAAATACTACTAATACCATGGTAGAGGAGGAAATCAGTGTGATACCTGATGGATGGAGTTGGCACAAAGCCCTGGGAAGAGCAGAATGCAAGCGCTCTGGGAAGTGAAGAGCTGGGATGTAAGGATTAGTGCTGGGATGCTGTGTGCCCCCAGACCTGTGGCATGCCTGAGGCATGGTAGAGACTCCTGGTGGAGGCACAGCACTTGCTGTGGGAGGAAGACAGTGCATCTTGGAGGAAATTACACCACCTCTCAGAGCATCATAATTTTGACTTAAGTACCTCACAACCCCAGCTCACACAGACCATGGTGTCAGCAGGGTATGTGTGCTAGGGCTTGTGAGTTGCCTACCCCACACGTGTGCCTTCGATGAGGTAGCTCTGCAGGAAGACATTTGCAGTGTGTGTGTGGGCTTAATGCCATCCCTGACACTCTACTACTTTTTACTACATAGTAACACAAAACTGTGTTTTATAAATACAGATTTAATATACTGTGATGTGCTACATGATATTTTGGACTGGTTATATGCGAGGCATCTTTGCATGAACCTTAATGAAACTTACAAAAGGAAGTGGGAAATTTTAGAGAAAATTGGATGAAATAACTTAATTCTCCATAGTTAAAGACTTAATTTTAATCAAGTCTTGAGTCTGAGACTAATAACTCTTCAACTGGATGTTTTAAATTACTAAATTTTAAAACCAAGTATGTATAATTTAATATGCATTATCACCAACATATTTGTATATCAGTAATTCCTAGACGTATGAACATGAAAATGACAAATCTCAAAAGCCAGCACAGGCCTTTTCCAGAACTCTGGGTTGGATTTTGCTGCGGTTTTGCCCAGCTGTACCAAGGATGGTGTCCTGTGCTGCTTCAAACCCACTCACCCCTCTGCAAACTTCTGTGAGACACACTTAGTGAACTATATTGGTGTGGTTCTTGTTCCAAATGATGGGATAATGCAATACCAGTCTTAATTTTGCTTAATGTATGCGTCAGGGTGTTTGATTCTCTGTTATTTGACTGTTGCGAAATCTTGACAGAAAAAAAAAAAAATTAAAAAAATTAAACAGTTGGTTTTGGATTCTGGTCTGTTGTTCCCTATGCTTATGGTCACAATGCCTGCCCACCTCAGGAGTATTCAGGAGTCATAAATTTTATAAAGTTTGTGGATTTCAAAGTTTCCTGCAGTGTGGGATTTCTTTTCCACCTGTCTCACAGAGTTCTGGGGGACTTTACATTAGACTGAACTAATCATTTATGGGCAATGCAACTGGTGAGTCCCAGACCCTATCAGGTAATTCCAACCACACTTCTAAGCCCCTTCTCACACATGATTCATCTCACGAGTATTTCGTATTGGGTATCTATCTATTCTACTTACTGGTCACCATCCATACCTGTTCATACCACAAAACAGGGTTTGATAGTGGCCAAAATGAGCTAGGGTTTTAAGAAGCCTACCTGTACTAGACATTTTGTTGTTTGTTGTGAGGTGATGAGGGATTGTCTCAGCATAGCAAAAGGTGTTTGTATTTGTTAATTGGAAAGAAGACAATAAAACCTTCTAAAAGTTAATTTGTTGGGTTTATATGTATCTATAGAGGATCATGAGAATGCTTCAATGATAAAGAGTAAAAACCTTTTAATAAGACATTTTTGAAGTTAGGCAGTTTTGACTACAATTTTAATAACCTTAGTGAAGTTATTGTAATTCTAAAACAATTCAATACATTGTTTTATGACCTTAAGGCACTACTAATATAGAATTATATAAAAACAAATTAATTTATGATTGACTAATGAAATAAGATCGTCTGGGAGTGCTGTAGAATACACAAGTATATATGATAAACTGTTTGAGTTTCAGTATGCTTAAGAGATAATTCTTCAGACCTTACCTCAAGATGACACCTTTACTTTCTGTAGCTCAACTTGTCCTGTCAGAGTAAAGATGATGTGTCTATAGTGGGGATAAGAAACCTCTAGCAATGACTTGCTTTCAGTCTACTTTTGGAGTTATTTTTAGTATGACTAATCACATGTAAGACTAGCAAAGGTAGTCAGTGTCCATTAAACTTCATCAAATCTCAGTTAATATGGTGGTCAAAAATCTTTAATATCTCTAAGGTTTCCACTGTTCTTCTAGATTTCGTTGAAATTGTCCAAGAGATTGAAAAATTACCAGGGAAACAGTTGAGTGAATATATAATGAGCCTCCATAAACCTCATTTCCTTAGGACATTATACAACAAAGTGTACAGCCTGCTGGATGGGGACATCTTCAGTATTTATCAGTACAGATGTTTTGCTTCAGTTATTAATCTTACTGTCAGTTTGTGGAGAAAAAATTTAGATTACTTAACAGAAAAAAATACTAATCAGTCTTCATCATGCTTGGATTTTTATTTGGAAAACATGTAAGAGTTAAACTAAATGTATTCTACCTCGAGTTAGCTATAGTTAGCATTTCTGATCAGAACATCCAGTTCTTTCTTCTCTTTTTCCTTTTAAAATTATGTTTTTATTTCAACCACTTTCTACCAGCAGGCAAAGCTGCTGTTACACTCTACCCAGCTGTGAAATCAATATGATTTTCATTACAAAGATAACAGAAACTCTCTTAGAAAGACTGAATTGCCAAAGGTCAAATAACAGTCAGTGGCAGAGCTTAGAATTTAGATGTCCTAATTAAAAAATCTCGTGGTATAAATATATTAATGAAATGCACCCTAAGAAATGTTTGCATTTAAGATGGCAACAATTTTGGGCTATTACATTGTTTCCTTAATTACTGTAGTTCATGTAAGTCACATCAAAATGTGACAAATTCTTTCTCTGGTTTATGATAATTTCTTATAAAATAGGTATTAGCTATTCTTTCTTTTTTTAACTCACAATTATTTGAGTGTGATTGGGTTAGAAAGTGTAGCAGTCACAGAAGAGAGAACATATCTAGTAAGATTTCTGTCATAATGGACTCTAAAAATTACACATAAACTGAATGAATGGGTGCATCAGTTATTTCTGTGATGTATGACTTCATTAACAAGAGGAAGTGCACAGTCAAACTGAAAGCAGCACTTGAGTCTTTCAGCCAAAGCAGCCAGATCTATTTAAATTAAAAGCAGCATTTTAAAATAAATGTTATTACTTTTCCTAAGATCTTCTGTGATCTCTTCTTATTAATCCTTATTTTTTTCCAGCAGTTAAGTTACATCTGCCTTATTATGCATGAAAATAACAGGAAATAAGTAATTTTGTTCAGTGTATTTGTTTGATATTCCTCTCTCCTATCTCTCTATCTTTATTTAAATTCTTTTCCACCCCATATGCTAAAATGGTAAACTCAGATTGCCAAATATTGTGAACTTTAGTAGAAAAAGTTCTTCACCTTACAGCTGAAGGATTTTCATGTTATTGTGCTCCCTCTGCTGGATACTGCCTATTAATTTTTTATTCCCTGAGCTGTACTAATATCTGTGTTCTACAAACAATCAATCACATCACCTTCTTGGAAGAGGTACAAAAAGTGGGAATGCCTCACTTTGGTCCCAGATGACATGGAAGGTGACAGCTGTAGGCTAGGAAAAAGCCTGTTGTCTGGCAGTTCAGAACAGTCAAGAGTCTTTGGTGGACATTTGAGGAACAATTATTTACTATCTCTTGAACAAAAACAGATGGACACTAAATAACCTTCTTTAATTTGTATAACTTAGAGAGGTTGATGTTGATTCTCCTACTCTTCTAAGTACAACAGTATCCTCAGATGTCCCTGTAAAGTTATTAGTCGCAGTCTTAGTGGAGTGGTTCTCATAACTTGCTTTATCTTTTGTTGAATCTTCCAGAGTCACTGCTGGGCCAGCATTTGCTCAGCAGAGAAAGCAAACATGCTGTCATGCTCAGCACCAGCCCCACGGCGAGGCAGCAACAGCTCAGTCCTTTCCCATCTCCACTGAAGTGAGGTGAGAAGGAGGAAGAGAAATGCCCCACTTCTGTTTCTACAAGAGATTTTGGCCTTTGGGGTGTTTTGGGCTTGCTTTCCTGCCCACCTTTCTCCTACTGCTGTCACATGGTTAACTAGGCTTTATCCTGCTTGCTTGCTTTCTTTCCTTCCTTCCCAGGGCAGTGATGGACACCCCAAGAACAGGTCATGCAATCCCACAGCTTCTCCCTGGTTGCCTTGAAGCCTCCTGATCCAGTGGGGCCAGCCAAGCCCCTGCCATGGGACACTGCCTAGACCAGCCAGCCAGGTCCACAACCTCCTCTCTATGTTGGCTGACCCAAATGGTCCTGTGAAAGGGATAGAATCTCAGCATCCACTTCAGTGCAGGTGATTCAACTGATTGAACTTCTTCTTCCTAGATCTTGTGCCATAGTTTTGCCAGGGAAGATGGGTACTTTTGCAGTTTCCTTCAAATTTAATGTGATGTATAAATGCTGCTGCATATTAGTAACATTGAATTGGGAGTTATTTTTCAACCTGGCTTGGCAGCACTTACAGATTTCTTCTCCCATATTTCAATATAGATCATACTGGTAGCATATTCTTAAAACAAAATTAAAAATTACCAGCTGTTGGGGGCAATAACTTCCTTTCTAAAACCAGTAACTATTTGACTCTTGGTTTAACTAGGAGACAGATTTGGGGAAAAGGCATTGTGGACAAATTCTAGTTAAGAATTTTTTTCTGAGGTGAGCTTTAAATTTCAATTTCTGGATATATAAAATAATATTGAAAGTCTTTGATTCTCCCAGACAGTTCTACAGTGAAGTAATCAGCATAATTATCTTCTCTATGACTCTCTCTAATAAATGAAACTTATTTCCATATGCATGTACACTTTCTTTTACAAATAAAATTCTTTTTAAAAACATTTCTAAAAGAACAAACTTGTTAAAAGAATAAAGTTCAAGTTCCTGAAACCTTAAGTTCTTCCTGTTCAGAGGACAAGACAGATGTTTAATACATTTTGCTTTTGCTAAAATAATAAAAGCTTGTGATATTCAACAAATATTTTTCCTTAAATTAGCAAGGCCTAAACAAAAACAGTGTTGCCATTTGCAGGATAGCTTGTCCTAGGGTGAATCCCCTCTGTCAAACCAAGTTGGGGTGATGAGGGTTCTACTGATGGTGGAGCTGGGCTGTGGCAGCCGGGAGGCACTTCTGCAGAAGGCACCCTCTGTGGAGGAACTTTCAGGACCAGGTTGGAAATCATTTGCCTCAGATACCTATTGAGTTATAGCAACTGAAACACTTGACAGTGCTTGTCATATGCTTTGGGAACATTCCCAAGCAGAATATTAAACTCCTAGTGCCCTGGTGAGCTCATTCACACTCCTGTTATCCCGTTCTGGGGGACTAATCCAGCAGCCCCTGAAGTTGGTGAGGAGATTCAGTTGTCTTTAGGATGCTTTGAATGAAATCTTAGATGAATTTTACATAATTTAAGTCACACCAATGGAATTATTTTCTAAAGTTATAAATGCTAGTTTATTTTCCAGTTTCTTTATTCCAAGATACCTGCTTTCCTCTATCTTATGAAGAGCAGTGATGTGAAGTGGAAAAAAGAATATGTTTTTACAGCAGGATTTGAATTTCTATTCATTACTGCTATTTTCCTAAGTTTTTCCAGAGAAGGACTGGAATAACCTTGCATCCACATTCCATATAATACTAATTCAAATGCAAATTTGTATGTTGATCAGGTCTTTCTCAAAATATGCAGTCAGTTCATGGGAAGAACTGTGGAAACTTCATAGTTGACATGGATAAAGAAAGTGCCGGTTTAAACTATTGCAGTTCTGAGTCAATTCCTGTCATACTTTATTGCTTTCTGGTCACACGACAAATATAATAGGAAAATAATCTTTTGCAGAATAGCTTAATATATGTAAGAGAAGAAGAATTGGGCTTTGCCAGAAAGAAACACTACTCAGATCCAAATATTTTTCTAGACTGTATTTCTTTATATGCTGGAAAATTTTATTTTAATTTCCATTCATTTTAACAGCAGATTTTAATTTTTGTTTTGAAAACAAAACAAAACAGAAAACCAGGATATATCAGGAGTGAGGAAGAATAAATCTAGAAACTAAACAGACAAAAGATACTATTTCAAATAAATATATTTGTGGTAGTGGGAAGGAAACAGATCAAACAAGAAGAAAAGACTGGAGAGGATCTACTGTGGATTCCACTGATGTGGTAACAGCTGTTATTACAGTATCCCACTTTTTGAATTAAATATTGATAGACATAAATAAATAAAAGACTGAGTAAACTGAAATGTGTGTTCTGCCTTCCTAAAGCTTTATTTCAGCATCTGGAGTACCAGAATCAACACCCTTTTATACAATTAATAGTATTAAATAACATCAGCTGACAGGAAATAAGAAAGTTCCTATGGCAACTAAAAATAAGCACAGGAGGAAAAACGCATCAAATGCTGTCAGCAGACAGTGTAAGAAGCAGCTGTATGTAGATAATAGAACAAGAGCATACACAGAAATCCTGCTTGTAAACATATGGGGTTTGATAGCTTTTACTGGCAGCGTTGATTTTTTGTGGCTTGTTTTTTTTTTTTCCCAAAACAGGAACATGATACCTTGGTTATAGCATCTACTTATCAATAACTCAAATTGTTTTGCTGAGATAGACTCCTGGTTTACAGGGTGTAAAGCGTAAGGGCAGAGATCCTCATCTTCAGGAAAGCAGATGTATCTATCCTCTCAGATTCATACACTGTTTAGAAAGCCTTTGGGTGCTTCAAATCTCATGCACGTCTGCCACTTTCTCTCAAGGTTACTCTTTGATCCCTGTACACAAAACGTTTGAGAAAAGTTTTTCATAGAAGCAGAAGTGCAAAATGTCTGGTAGAATCATGACTTCTGGAAGAAATGGGCCCTACACATCACATAGACACTACATACACATGCAACTGTGTTCATTTAAAGATATACTGATCTTGAGAAGGTGTAGATGATAAAATCCCTGATGGAGGGGAAACCTGAGTGTGCAGCTGCACTGCTGAGGCTACAGCTGGGCCACGAGTAAGCTGCTGCTTTCATCTGAGTGGGAGAACTAGTTTAGAAGACAATTTAACTCTGAAATTCGTGGGTTATCTGCTTTGCCTACCTATCTGATCTTCTGACCTTCAACTGTCTCATAAAAAGCAAAAAACACCCCCCCCCTTCCCTCCGCCACCAGACCTGTGCAGGGCAGAGAGAGTAGCACTGTGTTTCCCTTTGCTCTCTGTGCTCTGAAGTTGTTGCCCCTGTAGACACGTTCAGGCTCCCCCTTCTGATTCAAAGATGTTGCTGTTTTTATAGTAAAACTTTTATGTTGAGCAGTGCTTCATCTCCACTGAGGGCCCTGCTGGAGTGGCTCTTCTCACCAGGTCTTGGTGGTGAGATGAACCCACTGTCAAGTTTCTTGACCAGCTCAGGAAACTTGGTTTCTTAGCAGGAGAACGTTCAGCCCTGCAGATGGCAATGGTATTGTATTTCTTCCCTGTGAATTCTATCCTGTTAAGTAATAAAAATGAGTTCATTAATGTCAACTCTAACATTATGAAGTGGTGTGGGAGAGTGCCAAAGAAGGACCAAAAGCAAGGGCTGGAGGAAATGTGGTCGGACTGCCCTGATACCAGTAGAGGATATTAGTTTTACTCAGGACTTTTATAATTTCTAATTTGTTAGGTGTCTGTGCTGATTGCTGACCCAGCTTTTGAATTCACCACTCCAATTGTAAAAGACAACTCCATTGTTGCAAGGACAACATCATTTTCAGTCTTAATATTACACAGCTGAGAGGGCCTTGTGGGACAAGAAGCTCATACACCAGCTATGTTTGGCAACTATATAATATAGTTGCTTCCATAAAATTAATTTCGATCTTTTCCTATAGATACATATATTAATATATCCTTCCTACTCCTGTGTGCCATGCTTATATGATAGTGTATCACAGATGTAACCCATCATTATGTGACTCAGGCTGCAAGTCAACACATGTAACCACAGGCATGTGGAGTATGAATAGATATCAGCCACTGATACTATAATAGCTTACTCTGCAGTTTGGGTATATACAGGAGGTTGTGAACAATGCCCTGTCCCTCTGTGGACTATACTTGCACTGCCTGCACATGTGCAGACACATTTAGGAACTGATCATTCAGTGGTCCACAGCAAAACACCAGAAACTGGGTGATAGTCACTCAAAGGGAACCACTTTCTCAAATTGGCTGACAAGAGCAAGAGTAAACATGTTGTGTTTTGCTCTGACATAATTAGCACAGCAAAGAAATGAGCTGTCTTCTGTCTGAGTAAAGGTGTATACTACAAAAGTACTCCAGCAAAGAAAATGTTTCTGAAATTATCTGAACCAGGATGTCACTGTAAAGGGAAATTACACATTATATTGTAACAGAAATTCAGGGTACAGCAGCTGAGTGTTGGCAATTACCTCCGGATTCATAACAAACTTGTTCTTGTTCATGTGTTGGCTACTGGAGCAGAGCAGTCTGCATTTGTGGGAGCTGCGGGTCTTGCGTTAGAGAACATTTGGTCTCTGAGCCACAAGTTCCCAGTGGCAGTGTCAGGCAGGCACAGCCCAGACCAGGAGGCAAGGCGGATGGCGCAACTTGTTCTGTCCTTCCCTCCTGTCTGTGAGTACCCTGTGCTCTTCAATAGCTAGAGGAATTTACTGACCACTTCCCTGGTGCTGCTACAGAACTGGGTAATTATAGAGGTTACAGTGATTAAATTACAGTATAGTTTTTCCTACTCTGCTTGTGAAATGCTGCAGCTCACCCTACCTTTTATTCATGGCAGATGGTAGATTCTCAGACTGTATGAATGGGTGCTGCAGGAGTAATCCTTTTTTTTTTTTACTTCCCACAACTAGGATATTTTCTTCACCTTGTGTGAACTAGCAGGGCAGTAAAATAGACAGCATGTCTACTTTGTGTTAGTCAACTTGACATTTAATTTACTCTTTCATATTCAGTAGCTGACTTTGATAACTGAGTTGAAAATAACAACAATCACCGACAAGCAAATGGAGCATCAGTGACCTTGTAATTTTTGTTCCTTGGGTGAACAGATATTCTTGATTTGCTGAAGAGTCATAAAACAAGTATTAAGAAAGAAACAGAAGAAACTAACTATATAATGTGTATGTTTGTACTAAACAAGTTCTAAAGAAGGCATCAGAATTTAAAAAAATAGGTTGGGTTTTGGTTTTTATCAAACATATTTTTTAAAGCAGAAAATGTCAATGTATCCCTTAAAAATGAGTTGAGTCATAACACAGAATGAACTAAGGCATTGTACCTAAACACCTGTAAGACCTTTACTAAAGCCTTCTTTTAGTGGCTCAGAACATGACTGCTGAAATGCTGACTGCTCAAAAATGCCAAAATTTACAGAGGTTTAGATTTTTATAATATCTGCAAAGTACAAAAAACAGTTCTTACTTGAAAAATATGTTTCAAACAAAGCTGAGAAGGAGCCAGTGTTGGTCACCACTATTTCAGCAAAGTCAGTTCTAACAGTATGTCTGCTGTAGGATAGAGGAGGCAAAGACACTCATACAGGGTCTGAAGCTCAGTTAACTCCTGCCGATCAAGTGTCTTAACAAACTCCTGAAAGAAGAACACTTTTCAACTGGAAAAGTAAAACTGTGAAAAAAAGTGAAAATGGGAGTGTCTTTGCAACATTAATGTGTAGTGTAATGGGTTTTTTCCTTTATAAAATGACTAGTGTGGTACTAAGAACTACTAATAGATCTGTTGTTTAGTGGATCACTTGCAGATTATAATCAACTGTCCTCTGCTTGTTGGATCAATATTTCAACAAATATAATAAAGTTACATTGGTTGTTTGTGGTTAGAGTACTTGTAATAAAACACTTTACAGTGACTTTGTAAGTACTCAGAACAAAAACTTCAGAAACAAAACAAAATTGGGCAGTCTTCATACAAGAAGTCAATGTGTGGGAGCTCCCTCAGAAACTGAAGGAAATTCTGACATCAGCGGGTCAAATGTTCTGTTGGCATAGCTGGCCTACTCTGTTGGAAAGAACTTTTCTCATTAAAAACAAATGTAAAATTTCACATGAAGCTGTTTCTCAGCTAATTTAGAGCAGGCTCTTTCATGTGCTTCCTCCTAAGGGAGGCAAAACATTCTTGGCTACTATTAAAATGAAAGATTAAATTGTTTAGTACCTTGCAGGACTGGGCCACCAGTAATCAAGGTTGTTGCACATTCTTAGGACCTCAGGCAATGCAGTAATGCCATCAGCAAAGTGACCTGCTATACTTAATAAATGTAATTGTTTCATAGGAAACTCATTGCATATATTTAACCTGAAAATAATCTGAAAAATTTTACTGTATTAGTAAAATAAAAATATTAACTCATTGCACCTTGAAAATTGAGTGTATATTTCTTTTCACTTTGAGTACATAAGTTTTTTCCTTGTCCAGTATATTTCTGTTTCTTCAGCAAGTATAATTTGGAAGAAGAGAAATAATGACTGATGCATTAAAATCAATCATGATAGCAAATTTAATATCCAAAAAGTTCCTCACATATTCTGGAAAAAAATCAAAGTGATGACAAAATGTAGTGCAATAGTTAGTACTCATTTGCTATATTGAAGTCAGAAATATGCTGTAGCTTAATTTTCCTCATGATTATAAATGGCTCTGTACTGGCGAGTCCAAACTGTACCACAGCTTTTGAGATAACCAGGTTATCTTGCACATGCAGCTTAAAATGCATGTGGCAGAAGGGTATATGACATGCATAAGTCACCGTCCAGAGCCTAGTGCAGTGCATAAATATCGTTTGCATACTACAGAACATATTTGTGATTTTATGCTAATGTATGATAAGGAATTTTTTTTTAAGTGTATCAGAAGTCTTTTAAATCTTCTTATGGTAAGTCACAGGATTAATATATTAAGCGTGGGCTCCAAATCCCTGTTCCAAGTTCAAGCCCTTCAAGGCTAGGCATGTAGGGATGCCTAGTACCTGGGAATCTCCTGATCACAAAGGACACATGACAAAAAAGAAGCTGCCAGAAACCTCCTTCATGCTGAAGGCTGTGGTGGTAAGAAGGATGAAAACCTTCAGGACTTGCATTCCTCATCAAATGCTGATGGTTTGAGATGAGGAACAGGGGCTCTAAGAGTGACAGCTTGCCCATTGAGAGGCATGAACTGCAGGAGAGGAGGTAGAAATCCCTCAGCAGAGAAGTCTGGTCCCTCAGGACAGATCTCTTGGGACACCACTGTACTTCTAAATGAAGTGACACCAGAAAGGCACCACTGTCCTTCAGCCACCGTGCACAGGCTGCCCACATCCACCCTACACAGCCCTTGTCTCTGCGTCTCTTCCAGATGACCTGTGGGCATCCCCATGACACTAACTCAGAGCTGGTTTACATTTGCTTTTGTGAGGTGGATGCATCTGAAGTGATGCCCTGGCGATAGCATGAAGATAAACCTTTGGTTCCCCAGGCCACGGTGTGGGGCAGGTGGGGATACCTGGAGGTGTGCGGTCTGCTGGGACAGCGGTGGGGGTGATGTCAGGTGGAGGTAGCTCTGGAGGACAGTGGAAAAATTACATGGTATGGATGATCTCTAGCCTAGTATCTTGGCTCTCTTATTTACTATGCAGAAGACTCTAAACCAAAGTGACTGCCTTGGGTAAAGATTTAGCCTGACCTTTTTTCAGCTGTCACCTTGTGTTCCTGGGAAACCTGCTGTTAAAGCGGACTGCTTTGTGAAATTACATCAGAGAAGGATTCTTACTGTTTGTCATTGGATTGTATTTTGGTGCTAAATCACATCAACTCCAGAAAGATGTCAGGAAAAAAATGGAGAACGTGTTGCTGCTGTCATCCTGAGTTTTGTTTACATTTCTTTACATTAAAGCTCTGATTTCTGTAGGAGTTTTGAGATTGATCTTGTTCTTGTCTCTTCTAGGTTTCAGAAATATATTGTTAGGTACTAAATGAGGTCTCTGTGTTGCTTGTATTATGCTTATATATTTTAAAATCATATGGTCTAAATGATGCTCCTAGGAAAGTACATCAGCACTAAGTACCATAAAATTATACTTTTCAGTTTGGCTATTCTGCATTTTTTTTATTATTTGCGTGTGTTAACATTATGTATTCAAAAAATGTTAAAAGGACACAAAGCTTTGAAAGTCAAGCAGTAAAACATAATTCTTAATTCTTCATAATTCTGGTTGGTTGTTTATTTTTTCTGGCTTTAATCTGTGCAATTCCTTTGGTTTGTGAATTGTGATCAGTCTTTAATTGAGAGACATACTACCTTTTTATCCTTGCTGATAGACCTAACACCTGGAAAGGAAACATGCTTCATATAGATGACCTGTTAATGAACTCAGTATTTGATTTTATCCTTGTGCTCACTGAGCATCCAATGCCTTATTCATTTCACATTGTGCAAACCTGCTGTAATGCAGAATTATTTGTTTCCTTATGACCATTTCTTTCATGTTCATCGTTTGTGTACCGAGATGTTTTGCAAGCAGTAATGAACTTATTGCCATACTCCTTTGCTGCAATTAAGACCATTATTATTCCCATTTTTCAGATAATAAGCTGAAGCAGAGGAATATAAATAATAACTTTAACTATACATTGTGGACATTGAGTAAGAAAACAATAGACAACTATTCCTCAGACTTGATTAGCTTGCAGTACAGCCCTCCCTGATGTCAGATGTGGGTGTGAGAGCCCTGTGCTCCTGCGGGAGAAGTGTGTTCTCCCTCTTGTACTGGGCACGCAGCTAAGCGGCTGTCAGTGGCTACGAAGGAATGGCTTTGTGGGGAAAGGCTTTGTGAGTTTATCTAGGTTAAAGGATTTGAAAGGAGACTGATGCTTTTCCCTTTCCAACTGCGGGGAGTGGATAGATTGAGGCAGCCACCTTGTGTAATCTCCACCTTGGTTTCATGTCTGGCTCCTGGGTCAGTGCATCTGGGAAGGGCAATTGCAGGGAAAGTCTTGTCTTAGCCTCCTTTATCCTGGGGTCAGAAAGAAAATAGGCTTAGTGTGGACACAATCCTTGGAGATGCTATTTATCAATTACTACTAAGCATATGCAATCAGATATTTTCTCAATTATTTATAACTTGGCTACATTTGAACATTATACCCCTCCACACACATAGATGCACAACAAAAGGCTTATCCATCAGACAAAGACTATTCAATGCCAAATTTAACTTCCTTGCCTCAAGTCATCATACTGCCAGAAATTATTGACAAATCTGTTGTAGTAATCACTGGTAAATTGTATGATTGGCAAATAATATATTTTCTGCTGACTTTATTATTGGAAACAACTGGACAATTTATGCTGACACTCTTTTGGAAAACAGACATGGAAAATTTCAGCCACAGCAGTTCAATTCTGGAAGAGTTTTGAACAACTGAAATGAAGGCTTTCTAATGGGAAGTGTTTGGCAGCATTAATTACAAAGAGACTTAGCCATTCAGTCTGCAATTTCTTCTCTCAAACTGCAAGTTAAAAATCACCTCTACCCCTAATTCTCCCCAGAGGCACAATCCCTGGTAAGACATCCAGGAAATTTTAATTTTTTTGTGGAAGATGAGGGTAGAGATTTTGAGTAGCTCTAGTCTGTAGTATTTATATGAAGACTACACTGCTAAAAGCATATATGGAAGTCTATGAGTATAAAATAAAAAATAGAAATTAGTCTTATGTACAATGTATAAAAATGCATCTAATGAATTTTTTCTATTTATTCATCTGCCTGGAATAAGTAGGAATACTGTTACCTGTTTCTTGCATAGCTGGTAACTTCCAGTTGTAGAATCAGTGTAAGGTATTTACAGTAACAATTTTGTTTTGGTTTTGGTTATGTGAATTTGATGTGAAAAAGCTGCAGACTATAATATCATATTAACATGAGTCCTGTCCACAAATGTTAAAATCAGTAG
This sequence comes from Megaceryle maxima, assembly GCA_024605025.1. Taxonomy (NCBI): domain Eukaryota; kingdom Metazoa; phylum Chordata; class Aves; order Coraciiformes; family Cerylidae; genus Megaceryle; species Megaceryle maxima. The sequence continues at coordinate 9,838 of JANHGN010019042.1, read as the reverse complement.
GTACTAGTTAGAGCAAATAAGTTATAGAGAGAACTACAGGGGGAAGTAATGTATAAAAATGTTATTTCTTTGACTTTGCTCAGAAAATAACAAAGTGCAACAATGCCATAACTTATGGTATAAGATCATGATTCTGGTAGCATGTGCTTTTTTTTTTTTCTTTTCTTTTTTTTTTTTTTAAAAAAAAAAAAAAAAAGAAAAAAAGAAAAAAAAAGTCCTTGTCTTTGAAGGGTTTCTTCAGCTTCACATAA
>JANHGN010019041.1:28007-50009 GCA_024605025.1 Megaceryle maxima | reverse complement strand
TGCTGACTCATGTTCAGCTGGTAATCAACCAGCACTCCCAGGTCCCTCTCCACCAGGCCACTCTCCAGCCACTCATCCCCCAGTCTGTGCCTGGTCATCCAGACAGTTTTTAACCCAGCAAAGGATGCACCTGTCCGAGCCATGGGCTGCCAGCTTTTCCAGGAGGATGCTGTGGGAGACTGTGTCAAAGGCTTTGCTGAAATCTAGGTAGACCATATAAACAGCCTTCCCCTTGTCTACCAGATGGGTCACCCAGTCATAGAATGAGATCACATTGGTTAGACAGGATCTTCCTTTCCTAAACCCATGTTGGCTGGGCCTTAGCCCCTGTTGTCGTGTACATGCCAATTGATGGCACTCAGGATGATCTGCTCCATAACCTTGCCAGGCACTGAGGTCAGGCTGACAGGCCTATAGTTTTCCAGATCCTCCTTCTGGCCCTTCTTGGGGATGGGTGTCACACTGGCCAACCTCCAGTCATCTGAGACCTCCCCGCTTAGCCAGGACCAGTGATAAATGGTGGAGGTTAGCCGGCTCTTGCACCATGAAGATGGGCTTATTACTGAACCAAAGTAAAATCTGTTTTAGCCTAACAAACCCATAGCCTTTTAAGGAGACTTACCTCAGGAACAACACTATATCTTGTGGGAGCATTATGAGTGTAATATGCAAGATTCTTCTAGTCATTCATAATATCTTGGGGAACTAGCAAGTGCTTAAGTGATCTGTGAAAAGTTAAAGGACAGCAATTCCTAACCATTTTCAGAATTGTATTGAAAACTAGTAGTATCCCATAATCTTTTAGTGATACATGTTTGGTTAACATAGATACGAACTCGCAGTACTACCTGTATCCAACTGCTGTTCTGGCAGTTGTCCAGCTCTGCTATATCCACATTTAATACTCTTCTGTCTGTGACCTCTTAACATCTACACATAAGGCAGCCTGATAATACTACATGAGGAGATATTACTGTTCAATTCTGGGTACCAAGAAGAAGCAGTTAAATTATGGCTTGTCAGCTTAGGATCCTTACCTAAAAGCATAACCTAAATGAGTACAATCCATTCTGGACAGCATTTGCAATGGTAGTGAGGTGTGTAAAACATCCCATTAAACAAACCCATAATCTTTTAAGTTAATTTCTTAGGCTCCATGACTTTCTCAGGGCAAGTTCTACCTGTGGTCAATACAGTATCTCATACATGTTTTTTTATCTTTGTTTCCTTACTTATAGGCCTTATAAATGTCTGGATTATTCTACTGGAAGAATTGACAACTGCCATATCCAACTGTCCCCGTCAGCACCAGCCTCCTACTTTGGATCTGCTCTTTGAATTGCTGAGGGACGTTGCCAAGACACCTGGTAATGAAAGAGCTTTATAAAATGTGAGCTAGTAGAGCCCTGACCCAAACCTCTTAGAATCCTAAAACACTTCTGTAAACTGTGTTACTCATGCTAGAGCTGCAGAGAGACACTCTCAAGTAGAAAGGGATTTTCTTAGAGTGTGATCTGTTGTTGCAGTTAGTGCATTGTTCTATGTTGATGATGAAAGGTATCTTGAAGGAGTATGTTAAACATGCTTTCACACTTATTGCACAAAGAGGTGCAGAGTACTTTACCAATGTCCTAGCCACATAAAATGTTTGCCTGGTGTCCAAGAAATGGAAAAGAAAATTATATAGTCCTGTAGACCTGGAAAAGGTCTGGAAAAGACTGCAGATAAATAGTTGGCTAAATGTTTATATTCTACCTCACAACTAGATCTAAAACTTTTTACCCCTCTTATCCCACAAAAAAAAGCTTCAGAACATGCTTTCTGTAGCATCGCCCCTGGCCTCAAACTTGTAACAACTTAGCAAATTTACTGTGCATGTAGGGTTTATAAGCAAAAATATGCAACCATTGTTGTGTTTATTTTAAGGACCAGGATTTGGCATTTATGCAGTTGTACATCTTCTTCTTCCCACGATGTCTCTTTGGCTCCATCACAGCCATGGTGACCATTCTTACTGGGATGTGGCATCTGCTAATTTCAAGCATGCCATTGGACTTTCCTGTGAACTCGTAGTGGAGCACATTCAAAATTTCATACACTCAGGTATGTCATTGTGTTGTCACATCTATTCACAGTCATCAGTGACACGTTACTGAATAGCTACCTGGGAAGATGGTTTCATTGCTTTTTTTTGTTGCTTTAGAATAAAATAAGAGGCGGGGGTTGAAAATTTTTGTTTGTTTGTCTTTTTTTTCCTTTCTTTATAAGGTTTAGAATTATGGAAAAACTTAACTTGTAAGGGACCTGTGGAAGCTATTTACTCCAGCCTCCTGCTCAGAGCAGAGCTATCTTCAAAATTAAATCATAACAGTCTATATTATACTTCCCAAAAGAAGATACCAAGGCTTTAATCATAAAGAACTAGAATATCAGAAACAGGATCTAACAGAATTTATCCACTTAAGTCCAGACATTTTATATTAACATTAAAAGGATTTTTCTTATTTCATTTTGATGTCATATATGTTTCAGAATTGAACTCTAGTGATAGCTGTATAAAATTTGGTTTTGCAAAGTCTCCAAATAGCAGTAAGTGTAGCAAGACTGTTTATCTCTGAATTATAATGAAACAGCTATGATGTTAAAACCAGCCTCTTTCTTTTCCTTGTAGATATTGGTTATGAAAATATGATCAATACTATGCTGAAAGATCTTTTCAAGTTGCTGGTAGCCTGTGTAGCAGAACCAACAGAAATTATTTCCAGAGTTGGCTGCTCTTGTATCAGGTAACAGTCTGTTCACTCTGTTAGCATCATCAAAAAAAGATGTCTTCATATGTTTGAAGAACTTGTGGACTAAGTAAGTTGTCTAACATCTCAAAAGAATCTACATTTTCTCTTTTTCTTGTTATTTGAATAATGAATGTTTGACTTACTAACCTTCTCTTGCTGTTTTCAGTCTGTTTGAGAACCCGTGATTTTAGGCATTACTATATGGATGATTCCCCCAAAAAGCACTTGTACGTTACTTATATACAGTTAGCGATTAATCCTTAGGAAAAATAATCAAAGAGTCTTTCTGTTGGAATTCACAGGTCTTTAGAGGTAATTATTACCTTTCACAGGCTTCAGGTTATAACAGTCATAATCAAAATAAGCATTGCATTATATAGTTATACAATGTGTGGTTCTTGTCCTGGTAAGATGACTACTTAAAGAGGAAAAGCAAAGAAAAAAGAAGTCAAAACTACAGTGTAATTACAAAAATATGTCAGAGTGACAGCTGAGGAGATTGGATGTCACCAACTAGCTGCTGAGTAGGCCTTTTGTTCTGTTTTCAACCTTCTCCAATTACAAGTAAGAATTGTCTGCTTCCTTCTTGAACACGGTTTCCTGTGTCTTTGCAGGTATGTTTTAGTGACAGCAGGGCCTGTTTTTACTGAGGAGATGTGGAGGCTTGCATGTTGTGCCTTGCAGGATGCATTCTCTGCCACTCTGGAGCCAGTAAAGGTAAACCACCCTTTTGCTGATAGTCAAAATGTAATCACACTAGTTATGGACTCACTGACTTTTGACAGGTTGCTTTTTCTTTTTCAGAAAAGGTTTTGGGTACAGAGCCAGGAAAAGAAGCGTAAGGATTATGTGGTAGCTGTTGTTATTTTGTCAATTCACAATGAAAGGTGTTGAATCCACAATAGAGATTGAAATCAGATTTTCTAAACACTTAGAGACAATACTAGTTGCTAATAGTCCAGACTTATTTTAAGTTGCCCTGGCAGTATGAAATTAGAAGAATTAAGTAGGTGAAAACTTTCTTTTTGATCCATTTCTTCCTCTGGATTGGCTAAACCTAGACAGAATATAAAGCTGCTTACTTGTTCCTTTGGGTCAGATACATCAAATGCTAAATAGCAGCTGACTGCCTGATGGTAAAGGGACAGAACACTCTGAATCTTGTGTTACTTACAAACAGGCTGGGCAATGCTACAGTCACTGACTTCATTTAACACACAGTGAAAGTCTGATGTTGTGTCTCTCTATAGAACCTGTTGGGCTATTTCCACAGTGGTTCTGAAAGCTTTAGTGGAGATGCCTGTGAAGTGAAGGTGGCAGCTCCTTCTCTCTCGCCAAGTGCCGAAGCTGAATACTGGAGAATCAGAGCCATGGCACAACAGGTACTGACTGACATTTCAAGGGAAGGCAGAAAGACTTTTAAACTTAGGACTTTTCTTTATGAAAATACATCTTCACCAGCACCTTCCTCACAAGCCCAACAGACAAAGATTTCCTTGTCACCAGACTAATGTTTGTTTCTCTAACAGTACTGAGAAAAAGTAATAAAAACTGGAAAAACCCACAACCTTAAAACTGTCCCCCTGTAAGTAGGAATTAGGAATGCTTAGGGTAAGGGAAGTACTAAGGAGGACTGATAAAGCCTACTGTGTAATGTAACTTTTAAAATAGCAACCCTTTCATCAGTATAAATGTTTTTGATGGAGAAAGGGGAATAGTAGTGTCACTATGAATCCTCATCTAGAATGTCATATTTCTGATTACTCTGTTCAAGAATAATAAATTCAGAGGACAAAAAATGCACTAGAAAAGAGACTGTGGTATGAAACTAAAAACCACCAAGATTTGTTCCAACTATCAAAGCAGAGTTTGAAGAATAATGCACATTTTCCCTCTGTAAATACCTGGACATAAATTGCAGAGGAGAAAAAGAGTTACTGAGAACTAGAGGATAATGCTGATGTTTAACAAATGATTTCAAATTCACCATTAGCTCCTGATCAGCAGAGCAAGCCTGGAGACAACCTTCTGAGGGTCCTTTTGACTACAGTGGTTGTTCATTTTATGAAAGCTGTTATTTGAAACAAGTCCCCTGAAATACAGCAGACTGAACTTAATGACCTGCAGGGTACCAAAAAATTCTAAATACTCTGACAGTTTCAGCATGGGAAAGCAGCTGAATTAAAAGAGCCAACAGATGTTTGGTATCAATTTCTGACTTTATTAATCATACTCCTGATGCTGCTTGAAAATCTGAGACACACAGACCTGGATTCACAATCACAAATAATGTGGCAGTGGCAGAAGTTGTTGGAACAGAAAAAATGTTTAAAACTAAGTTTTAAAGATGCAGAACTCAAGAAATCGGGGAATGTGACATTTATACTTTCCTTGTAAGCACTCCCTGAGTCCTTCTCAGTGGGGATTTGACAAAACTACTAAGTGGCAAAGCTACTAAGCTACAAAACAAATCTACGGCAACTGAGAGTTGTTTCCCCATTTCTCACCCAACAGATTGCAAGTTAGGTGTTTGTTGTATCTTCATGGCTGGAAATAATCCAACAACCAAACTTTCTAGGTACAACACACTAACTGTGAAAACAGGTCCTTGTCTCCACTACACATGATATTTTCTGATAGTAGTATACAGACAGTAAAAAGCTTGGTTTAGCATTTGGTATTATGCCTTATGCAAGTTCAAAGAAAAAGACATCTCTCCTTTGTCCTGTGGGCGTCTGGAGGTAGCCCATGGCTCTGAGGCTGTTTTACCAAAGCAGCATGCTCCAAGGAAGTTGTGTCTGGGAGGATTCCTTGTATTCTCTCCATCACTATAAAATAAGTCGTCATAACAGCCCTTTCACAATGCATAAAATCCTCTTCTTAGGCCACTCAAGCATGCAGTGCAAGTGCTATACTGATTGTTTTACGTAACTTGTTTTCTAGGTATTCATGCTGGAGACTCAGTGCTCCCCAAAGACCCCTAGCAACAAGGAAGGGTTTGAACATGCCCAGTCGTGTGTGCTCATCATTGACCTGCCACCAGATAGAAAACCAAATGGGCATACTCAGAGAAGGTAAAATATCTTCTCAGGAAAATATCATGTCATTAAAAGCAAGATAAAAACATTGTCAGGCTGCTAGAGATGTGATCCGAGCCTGGCAAACCGTGCTTCCCCATAGTTCTCATCAAAAAAATGAACAACACCAGTCAAATAAAAATTAGGTTTTGTGACACAGGAGGCAATGGGTTACTACTGTCTGCTCTCCAAATGTCCCCATGACCATATACTGGTGAGCAGGCACATGCAAGAGCTGTTACTGTTCTAGACAAGCCTGTGTCAGGGTCTTAGAAAGCTAAATAAGAAAAACACTTCTAATATATGGTAAAGATGGCTAGGTTACAAATACCTGAATGATACATGAGGCCACACAAAGCTTTCAAGTAGAGGAAATACAGATTAAATTAAGAAAAAAAATTCTCATAGGTAATACTAGGAAAATCTTTCCAATATTGAGATTCTTGTCTTTAAGAAAGCTTTGGAAGTACTGTTATGTTTGTAATGATACCTAGCAAATTAAATAATGTTTGCTTCATTAATAGACTTTTAAATTCAGTATTACGGAATTAAGAAGGTAGAAAAAGTTAATGGATAAACTGGAGCAGCATAAATTGAAGAGACCCCATCCAAAGCCATGAAACTGCCAACATATTGATCTAGGGAATGTTGGTTTTGCTTGGTGCTTTATTTTTGTAGAAGTCCTTCAGTATGTTACCACCTCAGAAACTCATGTGTTTGTGTGACTATTTGATCCTGCCAAAGAATATTCCTTTTTGCTTGCACTGAGTTGTTTAAACAACTGCTGTAACATCCATAGGGCCAAAAATTAGCATTCTGCATTCAGGGTTTGTGTTTGTATTGCAAGGTATGTAATACATGGCATGAAATTGTCTTTTACTAGATACCAAACCTGCTTCTGTACCACTTCAGTCATTATCATTGAAAACTAAACAATTGCTTGTAACAAGGAGACAGAATGTGATGGTCCTTCTTTGGATGGACAGGAAAAAAAGACCATTCAAGATGTCAGTATCCTTATGTAGCTGTACAGAAGTTTCTCCCAAGAGCTGGTGCTCTGTTGCCTCATCTTCAGAGAACAGAGCCCTGCACAAAGATAAAGAAAGGTTAAGGTCACAGTCTAAACCCTTCCTTTGTGGTAGGAAAATATTTGCTTTAATCAAAGGTCTGGGGATTATTTTTTCTTGTTATAATGAATGCAAAGCAGAAGTCTGGAGTACTCTCCTCTCATGGCATTTAAGGCCACACAATCTAACAGGCTGCATTCGTAAAGATAGTGTGGGTCTTGCTTATCTTTCAACAAATAAATAAATACAGCTTGCAATTAATGCAAACCCTGAATGCTCTCACACTGCGCTTTGTCTAAACAACTGCAAAAAGTATATCCCAATAGGCAAACTTTCCCCCAGCAACGCTCATTTTTCACCAAAACAGGGCTCAAACATTGACTGTGCCACTGTTTTTCATATTATTCACTACAGCAGTGCAGTAATATGCCAGTCTTGCATGCTGCTAACCGTGGCCTTTCAAAAGTGTTACTTTAACCTTAGTGGGGTTTCTCTTATCCCTTTTTGCTTTTGTTTCCTAATGCTGCATCGTTTCACAGGAAGCTGGGGTAAGGGAGCTTTTCTTCTTCTTAATAAGTAATAGTATATTTCAGTTTGAAACTTTGGGCAGAATAAGAAAATACTGTCCTTAACCATCTTTGGCACTGTGTGTTTTCTCCTGTAGCTCTGTACTAGTTGCCTTTGGAATTGAGCAGTACTTTAAACTGTCCTTGTAAATTGCCTTTTTGGCTATTACAGGGAAAGCAGATGTCCTTCATTCTGATCCTGGTTTTGGAACAGGATTAGTCTCCTGAAATCAATGCAAGCACTCTTTTAACTTTATACATGATCTTAAGAGCTTTTCTGAGTCAGAGCCTCTAATGATTTTTACAGCAGAAAACTACTTCCCCATAAAGATCTCCAATGTGTGTAATAATCATTGAGATGTTAGCACTGTCAGATAACAAGACAAATTTTATTTTAATTTAAAATTAAATCATTTTAAAATTTATTTTATTGATGTATCAGCACTGAAAGCTGTGTCAAGTAAACTGACACAGGTAAATTAACCCAAGAAGCAATGTTTTGTCTGATTTCTCAAAAAAAAAAAAAAAGGTGGGGGAGCTTGTTTTGGTATTTTGTAAACACTTTTGTGAGTTGTTAATGAAAATAGCATAATTTTTGCACCACCACCAACTGAACATCTCGCATTACCTGAAGATTGACTTTGACTTAGACCTAAAACTTCAGTACTGCAAGCAAACTGAAAAATCTCTTCCTCACTTGATAGCAATGCTAATTAAAATGTGACCCATCATAGTTCCCTAAATCAAAACAAGTAGTGCTGTATGTGTCAGAGCATCAGCTCCATTTAAAACATTACCCCTGTAATCTTCTGTAAGGACTTTTTTTTTTTTTTTTTAAATGCCTTAAAATAGATTTCACAGCTTATAATTTTAAATCCATGAGATACCACACAACAATCCTGTCCACCCTTTCTTCCTAGCCTCCCTTGCCTGTAAGCCTATCTATGTTACTTACTGGTGAATGACCAGAAAACTTTGGTTCCATGTATTTGCCATTCTTGGGTTCCCTGAGCAAATCAAAAATTAGTGAGATCTAGAAAACTCAGATAAGAATCACCTGGTATTATATGTGAGGAACAGGGTTAGGAATAGATACTTCCATGCTAGGCCCTCAGTGTTCAAGCTGAAGTCTTAAGAACAGTGAAATGTGTCTTCAGCGAGACTTAAGCTTCTTTGCATGCTCCATTGCACCGCTGATCTTTCTGTAGATTTTCTTTTTTTTTATTGGTTGATTGGCTCTTTGTGCTTCATTTTTAAGAAGTACTCCTGGCATTAGTGGAAATGGAAACTGAGTAGTAAACTAGTTTTGGCCTCCATTTGTCCTGGTTAAGGTTGGTGGAAATGCCGACGGAAGAATTTTAAAGACATTTCAAGTTAGCCAAAGTTCATCAACAAAATCAGAAAATATAGTCAGGGACCTAAGACGGAAGTCATGCGTAACTTGTGTGTTAACAAATTCCTCAGTTATAGCAGGCTGAAATATTGGGAGTTCTTGCAGCTGCCATGAAATTGAAACACAGACTACATAATCCCTCAGTGTTAGACATCTCTGGAGAAAAGGGCAAAAATTATAATAGAGCTTTGTTTTAGGACAACATCTGCACCAGTGCTATTAGTGTGCTTGCTGTGGACTGTTACTTTTCTTAACCAATGTGTCTTGCCTGCTAGGAAGGTATTTGAAAGAGTAGCTGAAAGACCATTCTAGACAACTTTATCTTCCTCCAATTTTGTAACAAGGCTGTGAGGCCTTTCACTCGCATCTTTCATGTTAGATTCTAAAATATGAGGTATTCCTGTACTTCTAGTAAATGCACAATGCATCATTTTAATTTTATTTTATTTTATTGTTTTCCTCCCCATGCTTGGTTTACCAAGTATTCCTTTCAGGACAATAGTGGTGAGCTTGCTGTCCCACCAGGTACTGCTCCAGAATTTATATGACATCTTACTGGAAGAATTTGTGAAAGGCCCTTCTAACTTGGAGGAGAAAATGACAATACAAGTGCCAGAAAACAAGTTGGCTGGTTTTCTCAGGTACATCTCCATGCAAAACCTGGCTGTCATCTTTGACTTACTGCTGGACTCCTATAGAACAGCCAGAGAGTTTGACACCAGACCTGGCTTGAAGTGTTTGCTGAAAAAAGTGTCTGGCATTAGTGGAGCTGCCAATCTGTATCGCCAGTCAGCAATGAGCTTCAACATCTACTTCCATGCTTTGATTTGTGCAATCCTGACAAACCAGGAGAACATCACTTCAGAGCAAGTGAAAAAGATCCTCTTTGAAGATGATGAGAGAAGCACAGACTCATCACAGCAGTGTTCTTCAGAAGATGAAGACATTTTTGAAGAAACTGCCCAGGTCAGTCCCCCACGAGGGAAGGAGAAGAGACAGTGGAGGGCTCGGATACCATCTCTGAGTGTACAGCCCATCAGCAATGCAGACTGGGGATGGCTAATCAAGCGGCTTCACAAGCTCTGTATGGAACTGTGCAACAACTATATCCAGATGCATCTAGACCTGGAGAATAATGTAGAGGAGCCTCCAGTGTTCAAAGGTGACCCTTTCTTCATTTTACCATCCTTTCACTCAGAAACCTCCACCCCATCGACTGGAGGGCAATCTGGGAAGGACACACCATCAGAAGATGACCAGAGTCAAATCAGGGACCAGCTGGGAGACAGCCTGACACCCCGAGGAGGGAGTGGAGAAATGTTGCTGCTACCCCCACCCCTAAGCCCTAAACCAGAGAAAAAAGAGCAAAGCAGGAAAAAAGAATGGTGGGAGAGTGCTGGCAACAAGATCTACACCATAGCCACTGACAAAACTATCTCCAAGCTCATGACAGAATACAAGAAAAGAAAGCAGCAACAGGCCATGACATCCTTCACCAAAGAAGTCAAAGTGGAAAAGAAAGGGGAGCTTCTGGGTTCAAGAGGGCCAGACTCACCCATACTCCAACGGCCACAGCATCTTATAGATCAAGGTCAAATGAGGCATTCATTCAGTGCTGGTCCAGAGATCCTGAGACAAGAGAAGAGACCACGCTCAGGATCCACAGTCAGCTCCCTGAATATATCTATTAGGGATGCTGAGGCCCAGATACAGGTAAGACATACTTGTAGAATGCTAATAATATTAGCAATAATTAAAATGGCACATGTAAATATTTTTTTCGATTGCTTTTATTATAATAATTATAATCTCTTCATTAAATGTGTTCATTACATGAAGAAGTCATCATGATGAGGACTGAATATTTCCACGGCTGGCACTGATAAAAACCCAGTTCTGTTGCACCAAATGAGAATCAGCCTTCGGGGAAGTGTTAGACGTGTACAGCTCTCAAGAGTGCTTCTGTGACTGGGGTCAAAACTGCACTTAGTCCTAAGAACCAACAACCTACAGTGAACTCATTGCTCACTGCTAAGGGCTCTAGCCCCCTTAAGGCTTTTGAAAATGTCATGATGCTTGTCTCAAGGCTTTTGATCTTAAGAAGGTTTTTTTGTTAATTCCACAGCAGATATAGTGGGCTCTGTTGCTAAACAGAAACTTGCTGCTTGCATGACCAAGTGAACAAATCTAACTAACCAAGTGAAAGCATCTAACTTGAAAGACTTTGTTCACTGTAGGGTGAAATAAAAGGTGAAGAAAAGTGAGCCTGAAATACAAAGTGCAAACAAAATACTTACAGTCCTGCATGTAAGTTAGAAAGACACAGTGAACATTAAGCAAATATGCTGGCATTACTCAGTGCTTTTCATGAGGCTGCAACCACTAGATATCTTATTTTCTGCCTATTTCTATTTAGGAAGGTCTTCTAAAGAGTCCTTTTTTGTATTCAATTTGTTTGTAGGCTTGGACCAACATGGTACTGACAGTTCTCAACCAGATTCAGGCCCTGCCAGACCAAACTTTCACAGCCCTGCAGCCAGCAGTGTTCCCCTGTATCAGCCAGCTGACTTGCCATGTGACAGATATCCGCGTCCGCCAGGCAGTACGGGAATGGCTGGGAAGAGTGGGCCGAGTTTACGATATCATCGTTTAAACCTAGTTGTGCTCTGTTGCAAAGGGGACAAGGCATCCAAGGTATACAGTATTGGGGGTTCATTAATTGCCTGTTTGTTGGTGATAAATTAAGAAACAATGAGCTTATCAATGTGTATCCTTTATCCACTTGAAACTGTGTGTCCCTCACTCAATATTAGCAAAGGAGGCAAAGCATGAGTGTGTCCAGAGGGGTCTGGAATGGCCCCAGAGCCCAGAAACTGCCTGGTATCTAAAGGGATGATATATTTCAGTAGCCTTCATTTTAATTCAAATCTGCAACTGTGGGAGCCACAATAAACTGCAGCAGAACTTCCACACTTGCAGTTATCTGGGAACACAACTGTCATCTGAATGTCAAACCAGACCTGTAAGCCAAGGAAGGGAAGAGAAAGGAAAGGAAAGGGAAAAGGTGAGGCTCTAGGACAAGTAAAAAGGTGACACTTGTTTACGGTAACTTTTTTCCCTTATGAAATAGGCATGAGAGGGGAAAGTCAAATAAAGATTATTGTAGTAATGCTTCTTTCCCTAGAGACAGTGGAAATTTACTTTGCTCTGAGAATTGCCTTTGAAGTTTGGTCATATTTGGAGTAGCTAATTAAGGTATCCCTGGTCTAAAACTGGTGATCCAAGCACAGACTAGTCATCCTTTCATTGCTCTTCTGGAGTACTGCTTGAAGAATCATGGCACTTGAAGCTGCCCTCTACAACACTACCCGAGCTGCCTCTTCAGCTCTGCCTACAGCTGATTGTTTTTCCACGTCTTATTCCCCCCACAATGCAACAGGGAAGTTCATTTTGCTGCTTCCTGTGAAGCTGTGGGGAAGACACCACAGAGCAAATACTGGCATGTGCCAATATCCAACATTCAACTAAACAAAGTAGAGATGAAGTATTCCACTTTAAGTAACACTGCAGCTGAGTTAGCTTATGCTTCTGCTGGAGCTTTATACGCTCTCTTATTTAGAGCTGCTGGAGCCAGGAACACCCTCATCACCTGTGTTAAACTTAGCCTATCCCTCCACACTGAGCTGAATCAAGATGGAAAATAGTATGAAAGGAAGGTGTCTTTCCTGTTTCTCTTCCATTTCACATCTGGTGCTGTAAACAGAAGGGGACAGTTTCTCATGGAGGTGCATCCTTGTCTGTGCAGCACTCCGATAGAGACTACTACAATTTGCTGGTATTATTCAGGGGGAGGAGAAGGTGAAGGATTGACTGTTGTGTTGTCAAATAAATGATGTGCTTTACACTAGACACATGCAGCAAAAGATTACCTTGCTACACAAGTTATTTAACAGCTCCTGGGACATTCTATCTCTTCCTCACATACTATATAATTAATTGATTAGAAGTCGAAATAATTTGTTGAAAATAACCTGATTTTAATCTTGGGTGGATGCTTAATGATGTTCTTCCAAGGCTTTTAAAATGTGCACACCAACTAAATATACAACTTTAGTCTCTGCTCCAAAGCATCCTCAAAAAGGCATCTCTTTGTATCAGGCCTGTATTTTGCACAGCTAACTGCTTTTAGCATCTGAAATGTAGAAAAACAAAAGGAGCCAAGAGGCTGCACTGAACAGCCATCACCCAAGCTCATGTGTTTACAAAGAGTCTGCCACTATCCTCCTGCCTTTTCCTTCTGCTGCCCACTTCCCATTTGTCCTCTGCCAGATTTGTGCAGGGAATATTTGCCTGTTTCCTCTTCTTTCAAAACTTCCATTTGCTAGATTGTTTCAAGGACATAAAAATTCTGTAAAACCAACTCTTTCTTACCACCTACATTGTCTTTATAAATGAGTAACTTAATTTTATCAATTGTCAATTTTCCCCCAACAGTTTTAGTACTTCCTTAGGGACAGGTGAGATTATAGCCCTTGTTATATGGGAGAGTAGGGGCATGGTTTGATTTCTGTTGCTTGTTGTCTTTCTTACACATCTTTAGGTAGAGAAAAAGGGTGGTTATATTTTTTGCTCAAGTTTTTATTGGGCATCTCTACAGAGCTGTTTTAAAGCAGTACATTAATTAGGCAACAACAGAAACCAAAATAACAAACTGTATGCAAAACACCCACCTCTGATGTTTCATTATACGTGCACTGAATGGATGCAGATCTGTGCTGAACTGATCTAAAACTAAAGCAAATGCCTACATTATATTGGAGAAGTAAAATTGATAGCAGTACCAATGGAATCGCTCAGGAAGAGTATCTAGGGAACACTGGTTACATGTGGTGGTTGCAATACAAAATCCTTCTGTAAAATGGAAAGAAAAGCTCTAGGAGTGACAATGCCACCACCCTTGCCCACACTTCAAGCATATGAACACAGTGTTATTTGATTACCCATCACCTTGACCCAAAATATCATTTCATGTCAACTTTTTACACTACCAATAGACTGGAAGTGAGTAGCAGTAAATCCACAGTCTGCCGTTGCCCTATTTTAAACTTTGCCCTTCAAATTATGCACTAAGTGCCCGTTGTTACCCTCAGTGCTTCTTCTCAGTAACACCCCTCCTTAAGAGGTCATGAGTAACTTTGAGTAATTCCAGAATTTAAAAGGATGGGGTGAAGGAATCTTTGAAGCAGCATCCTTTACCCAAGCAAAGTTTAGCATGTGCTGCTCTTCCTTTTCCTTATATATGAAATGGTAAGCAGGTGAGGAGAGCAGCCCATGGCCACTTCAGGACCCATTAATCTGAGATGCAGCAGGTTTCTGATGCACCTTCAAAATACAAATAAAGGAAGAATGGAGTTGGTTTATCAGATTCTCAGCTATTTTTTTTTTTTTTGCTAGTTTAGCCATATACATCAGCCAGCTCACTAAACATGTGAAGTCACCATTTCATAGGCCTGTGCAGTCTATCTCATGCATACTTTGGGTTTAAGGCTGCCAGCCAGCATGCTACACTGGGGGGTTGGACTCAAAGATCTCCAAGGTCCCTTCCAGCCCCTGACACCCTGTGATACATTCAGGCCTCACAAAGCAAGCTTTTAGCTCAAAGAAGGAGTCTGCTAGAACACTTAAAAGAAAAGGGCACTGGCATCAGCCTGTCCTCACCCTCAGAAGGGGACTCCGTAACTCTAAGCACCCCAATCATGTCCAGCTCTACCACGCTACAGTGGCTTTTCAGCTTTGTACTTGTGAGTGGGAAACACCTCAGTTAGTAGCACAAAGGTTCCCTTGTATCCACAAAGGTGGATACAGGTCTTTCTCACACAACCCATTCAAATCCTTACTTATAGCCCCATAATGTAATGCATGATCTAACAGCAGCATTTTACCAGCTTTGCTGTTGAACCAGAACATTTGGGCCCGGGAAGAACAGAGTCTGTGTATTATATATATATTATATATAGCCTGAGATTGCTCTTTCTTTTTGCCCTGGTTAATGACCACATTCTTCTCCCTTCTTGCACTTACTTTTTTGGTCACATAAATTTCTATAGGATTAGGGTTTGATTTTTATTGAACTGGACAGTTATTTTTTTAAAATGACTGGCTAGTAATTATTATTTAACTGTACTGCTTAAAAAAATAAAGGTGTGGTGGTTTCACATCCTTCTCAGGTATCAGAATGGCACCTGTGCTGCCTTCGCCTGGTTCACACCACTCTGCTCAGGGCCACCACAGCAATCAGAGGCAACGACATCACATTTTAAACTCTTGTAGGCAGCCACCAATGGAGAAAGCTGCTGTTGGCCAGCATCGGCTACCCTTACGCACGTGGAATAGCTCTTCACCATGCAACTATTTAAAGCTGAAAAAAACAGCATACTCTTCAGGAAAGTGCTTACTTTTCTTGTATATCAGGAGCAGGATTTGACCCCAGTTGATATGGTCTGAGGCCGTTGCATGTGTTTGCACTTGATTCTGTAGAGTGAATATATACACAGATATATGAAACAATTGATGTGTTTTGTATAGATCCCTGTATGGTCCAGTCACTGTTATACTCTGAGCCTTCTGCATATTTACAGAGCGACACCCACATTAGTAGTATGTTTATCATGCTCTCTGAATATTTGTGTCACATCAGCAAGATTAACACTGTTTTTCTGGTAACTTCCCCACAGTAGTCCATTCTGAGCGTTCAGCAGCCATAGAATTACAATCACTATCTCTTGGTTAACATGCTTTCATGTCTTTAAGGTGTTAAGATGCAGATTTAGTATTCTCCTAGGGATAAACACTCTTGAGAATAACTGACTTAATTTATCATCTAGAAAGAATTATTAGGGAAAGATTTACATAGACCTGGGCAAAACTTTCCTTGTAAAACTCCAAGTACACCCAACACAGATTTTGCCTCATCACAGATAAAAAAATTCATGTCCTCTGGACTACAGCTGGCTTATATCAAGGCCAAGCAGAGCTTACACCTGTGACTTGTAAGGTACTTGGCCTTTCAATTTGAGTGTCAATTTTTGTTTAAAACCTAAACCTTACTATAAGACTCACTGACAAACCTTCACCTGCCAAAGATATAACTCCCACCTCTAAGTACCTTGTGTTACCATAGGTAATCTCCATCTGCACTCGATACAGTAGCATCTCTGTGTTGGTATCTCCACTGCAGAGCTTGGTACAGCACCAGTATGAAACCAAGTGCCAAATGATTTAGCAAGTAGAGGGGTCCAGCTCTGTGTGCTGCCTGCACTTTGTACCTCTCTCCACATCTTAGGCCTGCGCTCTAAGTGCCGAAGCTGTTGAAGTCAATGTGAGATACACACCTGGATATCTTTAATATTCAGGACTCAGTCCTTGATTCCTTCAATTCCTACATACAGATTCGCAAGTTCTCAGGAAAGGGCAAGTCGTGTACAGTTCCTGATGTCACTCACCCTCTCTGCTGCTGGCCTCTATATGCTGCCTGCTTGAAAAATCCACAAGAACCAGCACATATTCCCATGCATCCCAGCACCCAAAAACTAGAACTTTCTCTTTTGCACAGATTCGGTTTTAATATGTAGGAGGCTGACCACAGCAAGCCAAAGTAATTCATTTCTACCTAGCTCATCTGTCTAGAAGCTTAGTTAGAAGTTGAGCATGTGGTTTGGCTATTTTCACCATTAGCAATCCATTCTAGAAATGCCATTACGCGGTGATAAACTGTTTTTAATTCACACACACACACAAAAATAAAAATTAAGTGCTTTCAGTCCTTGATCTTGCTTTTGTGAGGGATGTGCTAAGATTATGCTTAAGCAAGCTATTTACTGATTACTCCAGTTACAGTCCTTTATGGGAAGATCTACGTACACAGTGCTCATCATGGCACATGACATGAAATACAGTTAGGATTTTTTTTTTCCAATTTCTGATCGTTCCACAGTTGTTTGAAAAAATAATGCAATACCATCAATTTAAGAAAAAAAAAGAACTTTCTCTTCTTTTTTAGTATAAAAGGACCAAGTTACCATAGCACAGAAGCACAAATGTTGCATTTTATGCAATGTAGGTAACAGCATCAGGCAGCTAGAGATCCCTCTTCAGTGAACCTCCCTATTTTGAGTAGAGCTGCTACAAGGATATGACTTAAGGGTCTCTTAGCAGCCCTCACCAGCAACATCCCCGGGACTCCAGAAAGTTGTACAGCTGCAAGGAAGTAGTAGCTCCTCTTTATCTTGTTTTCACTAGTCCCCCTCAGAGCACCATACACTTTATATGTGACACTAACTGTATGATATCATACTAAACAAACAGCTTTGGCCAAACATGGAGTGCTGTCATTTAAAAAGAGAAACTAAAAAAGCACATGGTGTAAGTGTGCATCAGCCTTTTCACTTAGTGTTTAGAGGTCTCCAAGCTAAAAATTAAAAGCAAAGGGAGAAAGAAATGCCCTAGTTCTGTGGATATCAGTAGAGCTACGTTCTGTGATCCTGGATTAATGCAATAATGAGCTTGCCTGTGGGACCAGATCCCTCAAATTCTCTTTATTTTTGGCAAATTGGCAAGTTGAGGTTTGCATTGTTTCCACTGCCACATTGAATCAGGCAGCTGAGTTAATGGGAGGCATTTTTTTGTTAAGAAACATGGCAGTGAGATCTATTTCAATCCTTTTACACAATTTTTGAAAGGTAGCTAGTTCCATAAATTTCATCTAAATACCATGGAGCACCAGGGCCCTGTTTCCTACCCATGCATTTGGTTCATCTGGACTGCAGTGAAGTGCCATGCTTCCAGAAGAAGCAAGATAAAATGAGAGAGCAGAGCTAGTGGAGAAGCACAGGTATACAGGTTCATGGGACAGATATCACCTCCACAAGCAGGCTGTGGTGCCTGGGCTCCCTGCTCTGCAGAGGAAAGCAGGATTTGATACCAGAGGGAGAACAGCCAGGAAAGGCAGAGCATGGTGGTGACAGAGCCTTGCACTGCACCCAGTTTGCTGGAGCAGGTGTAAGCAAGACATTGAAAAGTATGCAATGACAGCAACAAGCACCTTCTTTCAGTTCCCCCCACTTTCTCTTCTCCTTCTCCCCTCCCCAGCAACTTCTTGTCATTATTTGTGAGACTGCAAACATACTTCCATGGGCCCTTCAACCAGAACTGAAAACTGAAAGCAAGCCAAAGGGAGTGGACACTCCATTTTGCCAAAGATTAAGTCTTTCCTTCTTGAAAATTAAAAAAAAATCAAATTTTATTTCCACTATGATGGCTGCCATAGGAATTATTTTACCACAAAACACGATTCCCAGGACTTTATATCTCTAGCTGTATATTCAGGAGGAGCCACTAATACTTTTTAAGAAAGACTGTGAATCACCTCCTCAAGCAAGTGCTTACATTGGGTTTACCTTCAGCTGAGTTCATACCTAGCTGCAATTCCCTGGTCTCATCCACGTTTCTTCCCTCTACCTTTCTGCTCTTCTTTAGAAAACTCCTTGTGTCCGCTGCGTCCTGTTGTGCTGCTAGCTTTGTTTGGTCCTTGGATGTCCAGTGGTCAGGCAGTCACTGTCAGCTGGCTTGCAGATTGTATTTTGTGTATATTTTATTCTGACTGAATTCTGAAATGGAAATATTTTAAAACAAAAATTATAAACTATTTATGTTGCTTGTGTTGTAGAATAAAGAAGCAAATGCAAAATAAATTATGCTTTGGTTTTGTCTAAAGAAAGTTATTTTCCAGTTACCAATTAAGCAAAGGAGCAGAACTGAGGCAAGGCCTCAAATACTTTATATGTATCAGAAGGTACTGTAGTTTTCACAGATGACCTGGGGAATTTAGCCACTTCGAACTGCTGGGGTTTTTTTGTTGGTGGGAGTTATCTAAACACTTTAACAAATGAGCTTTAGACCACTCCTAGCCTAAGTTTGGGCTTGCAGGGGTGGAGAAGGACAGCTAATGGTGTAAGTAGACACTATGAAGAAAGCATCTAAACTGGTGCAGACCTTCTCCCTCCATTAAAATAGGAAAATATTTTTGGCTTTGATTTCATTAGAGATGGAACTTTTTAACAAAATAAACATTAATAATAATAATAATAATAACAAAAAAACTACCTTAAACATGGCAGAAAAGGCACCTAAATATATCACATAAATAACTTTGAACAGTCCTAAAAGGTAACCTTAGGGATTGAACTCTACAAATTCCATCACACCCCAAAGTGCTTTACTGCACAAGCCAGACAGTGCCTATCCCACCACCACCCCAGCACCAGCATGAAAGCTACTGCTTGAAAACACCTCCAGGGACATACAGCCATCACAGGGTAGGGTGCCTCAGAGCACTAGTTCACAGCCAAACTGTTGAGTTTTTCAAGCTAGGCAGTCCCCAACAACACACAGTTTAGCTGTCACTCAAAAAGCATTCCCAGTCTACAGGTACATGCAAGCAGAGTGGGTGCTGTAGTGTTTCTTCCCTCTAAATAGCTCAGCAAGGGCTCTCCCCTATCGCCTAAATCCCCGTTTTGATTAGAGGTGTCTCAGTGATCACTCCCGCTGAAGAAAAACCTTTAATTTGATGGCAATATTTAATGAAAACAGAAAACACCTTCTTCACAGGAACCACACACACTTCCATATGCAATCAAAACTTAGGTACAGAAGAAGACAGGGTTGACCAGTACCCCTGTCAAGAGAATTGTCATGGGGCTCCCTGAAACCAGAAGTGCTTCAGTGACAAGACATAGCAGCACACAGTAAGCTTTAGGGTACATCTCTGTGAGCTCAGGGGTGCTACCTGCAGCCCAAAGGCATGTTTTCCACATAATCTCAGGAGTGCAAATGCAGTCAGCATTCCCACCTGGCCTCACTGGCTTCTCTGGGCACAGGCTCCCATGCACTGAAGCAACACAAGTTGTGGCCTTCAATGTCTGTTACACAACAGCCTCATCAGCATGAAGGTTAAGAGCAGATTACAAAGCAATTAAATGAGGTTGAGATGCTTTCATAATCTTACGGCACTTCTGGCAAAGCAGAGTGTGTAAAATCCCAACAGTCGGACCTAATTCCATTCCAAGAAACTAACTTCTGCTGTTCCACACGTCTCACTTAGATCCCATCATGAAGATTTTCATTTCCTCCTAAACAGCGTTCGTTTATGTACAACAGCAACTGGATAAATACAGAAAGTACTGTTCCACTATTTCACTCACTCCTTACACATACAAATTCCCAGCTGCCTTCTCACTTACTGGTGGGGCCAGACTAGCATGGCATCTGCTCCCACCGGTGTCAGAGGAAGAGCCCCACAACAGTGGAAGCAGTGAACTTACTTTGTAGTTATATAGAGGATATAATGAAAGGGTTAATAACACTTGACAAAGAAATCAACTGTCAACAAATATGTTTAAAAAAATAAATAATAAATAATAATTAAAAAAAAAGAAGGAATAAACAGCCATACCATTAAATCTCAAGCATTTTCTCCCATTCAGTGAAGTCACTGAATTCATACACCAGATTCCAGAACGGGGGGCACAAGAGGCAGTGGCCATTTAATGTGTTGCTTTGTAGACAAAATTTAACAGATTGCTTTTGGTTTTGTTAACTGGACAGTGATGAAAACTTCCCATTGAAGTTTTAATCAAACATATTTATCAGAAAAAAAGTGATTATGGTTCAATTTTGAAGGGCTGACTTAGGTCCAGGAGGGTCAGGTCTCTCAACTCCCTCTGGAGAATGCCACAAATCAGACTCCCAGGAGGCCTAGTAGAGGAATAACACCAATCAAACCACCTGAAACCACACATTGTCTCAACAGCTTTGGTAAAGCTCTTCCTTCCCCTGCAATTACAAGTGCCAAAGATTGGACATGGTCATCAAGTCACTCTGGTCTCACTTCATGACATACATTTATTTATAGAAATAGAAACACAGAAGTGTCTGGGTTGGAAGGGACCTCTAGAGGTCATCTAATAACATATATATTATAACTAATAGGATTTCAAAACTGATGGGTTTTTTCCATGATGTAGGTTTACTATTGGGTACGCTGTATTTATCTATGGTCAACTAAAAGTTAAAAGCTCCCTGATGTCCTAAGCCAGACTTCTTTCCCAGTTGTTATTTTCTGACAGGGTGCCAAGAGTACCCAGTGTCACCAGTACCGTTTTACAGATGGGATGAACAAAAGTTTGTCCTTGACTTCAAAAGGGCCCAAAGTGTCTACACCACATGCTCTGGCCTCTTGATTATCCCAGAGCTGTAGACCCATGGGCAATCTGGCAAGAGAGAGAAAAAACAAACAAACAAAAAAAACCACACAACACCACCACAACAAACCAAAACCAACCAAACAAAAAAAAAATCACCAAAAAAATCCAAACCAAACGTAAAAAACAGCAAAGAGTTTACGGGAGGGATAACAGAAAGGCAAACTGGAGACATTAGCAAATACTTCAGGTACAAGACTAAAGAGAAGGAATTGGATGCAACAGCTAATGCACAATAGGGTTGCTTAGGAGACCACTGGCACATCCACACAGCCAAACACTCAGAAAGTATCACCATGGTAATACTGGGACAATATTTTCAGTAATCCTGCTGGAAGCATGCTCTCTTCAGATGTTTCTTGATCCATGTTTTACAGATGGAGAAATCTTTCTTTTGCACCACTAAGTGAGCCTATGACAGAAGTAAAAATAGGAAGTAGAGCCAGGCCTGGGTTCTGTCCACTGAGCCATGTGAAACACAGAGTGATCTCAAATCTCTGAGCTGGCAAAGAACCTAGCATCAGGATAAACCTCTTAACATCTAGTATCACTGTAAACAAATACAAGTTCAACTCTATCCAAAATGTCTGACACAATGTCCTAGAACAGTGCACTCAGCATCCAGATTTCAAAACTCAACAGAATACCAAATAAATCTGTCCTGGTTTGAGTGAGAACAGAGCTAATTCTGTTCAGTGATTTTACTTTTCAGCTCAGTTCTTCTAACTGCACTGTCTGAAGTGAGCAGCCTGTTTTCACAGACAGTGTCTGCTGCTGGCAGTGATAACAC
>JANHGN010019041.1:2285-27074 GCA_024605025.1 Megaceryle maxima | reverse complement strand
AAAAACAAAACAAAACAAAACAAAACAAAACAAAACAAAACAAAACAAAACAAACAAACAAAAAAAAAAACCAAAAAAAGTTACATCTAGTTCAATAATAAAGGTTTTCTGACAAGTTTTCAATCAAATCTCCTTTAGCATTTCAGGGGAACAAGAGCAGTAAGAGGGATGGAACAGAAATGCAGTGGAACTGCATGCCACAGAGGGCAGAGCTGTACTGAGAGTGGGATAAGAAGGATGACCACCATTAAGTGTCTGCCAGGAGGGTAGGGGGTGAGGAGCTATAGGGTAAGCTGTGGTCTCCTGGAAAACAGCACAAATCTGCAGTGAATGCTGAAGAAAAACAGGATAAGAAAGAAGAGCCTGAGTCAGGGCACAAGTGCCAAACTACATCACTTTCAGTATCTCTTTCAGAGCCTGAGTCTTCAAACCAAGCCAGGCTGGCTGGACAGGCGTCCCTTTCAAGGAGACATCATCCTGCACATAGCAAAAGGCAATATTTGGAGACAAATAAAGTAAAAATTAAAACCTGAAGAGCAATATCAAACACAAATGTCTCTAACCAGTCAGGTCTAGTGCTGCCTCTGCAATCTGGGCCCATTATAACTGCTCAGTGCCAGCTTCCTGTAGATGTTTTCTGTTCAACAAGTCTGGAGCCAGTACTGCTCCTGGGGAACACTGCTAGCTACAGGTCTCCAACTAAACTGCATCACTGATCACAACCCTCTGAGCTCTGTCGTTCAGCCAGTTCTCCATCCACCTCACTGTCCACTCAAACACACACTTCCCAAGCTTACCTATGAGGATGTTATGGGAAATAGTACCAAAAAGTCTTGATAAAGTTGAGGTAGACAACATCTACTGCTCTCTCACCATCTACCCAGCTAGTCACATCATCACAGAAGGCTATCAGATTGGTCAAGCATGATTTCCCCTTGGTAAATCCATGCTGACTACTCCTGATAACCTTCTTTTCCTCTACATGCTTAGAGATGACCTCCAGAATGAGCTGTTTCATCACCTTTCCAGGGAGGGAGATGAGGCTGACTGGCCTGTAATTTCCTGGCTACTTTTTCATGCCCTTTTTGAAGATGTGGAAAGAGAGGCTTCCAGTGAAAAAAATGAGGGGAAAAAAGTTGTTAAATACTTCAGCCCTCTCCTCATCTGTTGTTACCAAATTGCTGGCCTTGCTCATTGGCCAGGGTGGGGGGTGCACTTTCTTTGACCATTCTTTTCTGTCTGGCATAGCTGTAGAAGCCCTTCTTGTTACTCTTTGTATACCTTGCTGAGTTCAGTTCCAGCTGTGCCTTGGCCTTCCTGACCCTATCTCTATACAACTGGGCAGCATGCCTATACTCTTCCGAGATACCTGTCCCTGCTTCCACTGACTGTGCAGTTCCTTCTTGCCCTTTAGTTTGAGCAGGAGGTCTCAACTCAGCCATGTCGGTCTCTTGCCTTCCTTGCCTGATTCCTTATACCTGGGGATCAAGGCCTCTTGCATTCTCTGGAAAGCTTCCTTCATGATCTGCCAGCTCTGTTCTGCTCCCTTGTCCCTGAGGGCCATTTCCCAGGGGGTCCTATTGACTAACTCCTTGAAGAGATGGAAATTTTCCTTCCTAAAATTCAGGGTCCTGACTTTACTCCTTGCCTGACCCATATCCCTCAGAACTGTGAACTCCACTAGTGTGTCATCACTGCAGACCAGGCTGCCTCCAATCTTGATGTCACTAATTTGCTCACTTGCATTGGTGACCATCAGGTCCATTGCATGCCCTCTAGCTGCTCTATCTTTGTGCAACAAGAGTCCTATCCTCAAATCTAGGCCTGACTGCAATTTTGCTGACAAGTTGAACCATTAACAAGTGGACTTGAGAAAATAAAGCTCCTGCCATGCCTACAGATTTGGGGCCTTTTTTATATAAAATATTTTCTTTGTGTATTTCATTTCTATAGAAAATTTTATTTTACAGGTTGCAGGAGACCATGCAACTTCTCCATAAATTGGAAGTAGAAATCTTTAGATTCACAACAGGAGATTCAGTTTTAGGACATGAAATCTGAATTGTAACAGTACACAACATGTGTGTTACTTCAAGCAAAGGGATGTTCCAGTTCACTTAAATGAAAACAGCACAAAATTGCCCAATGCCTTTCAGCTGATGCTCTGTTAAATAATGCACATCTCAATTCAGGGAGTTTCATATGGATTCAGAAGTCCTTGGACAGGAGTAATTTTCTCCCTTGTAATGAGGGGACAAAGGCCAAGGGACCGTCGCCCTTTCTTGACAACTGAACACAGCACTACAAGTGTTTTCCAATTTACAGCCCCCGTTCTCATCTGGGTGCAATGTGCAGCTTCAGGGAAGCCACCTAAACAGTGATGACTTGGGGATAAGGAGAAACCTGCCTGATCCATGCTAGAGATGAGTCAGTGAGAGCTGGGTAACCACCACTACTTGAGATTATCCTCCAGCGTACTGTACATTGGTTCTAAGCAACAGTATCAGAAAGACTAATTCCTTTGCCATCTAGACTTGATAGATTTTTGTTAACAAATGACATTTCCCAAATCAGGCTATAAAGATATGATCATGATGTTGTATAAAATTTACTGCATTAGCCACAAATACTGACAAACAGACTGCTGTATTTAGATACAGTCTCAAGGGATTTGATACAGGAATCCACAATGTTCCAGCAGAAAACTGTATAGTTTCAAACAAAGAATTGCTACATGGGATAAAACTTAAGTCATTATAGGCCAAGCAAAAATCGCATCATCATCGACTGCAATTATTTGGGCTGAATTGTTTTAGTAGGATCACACAGTGCCCAGAATTAGATATTCTTTTGTCAAACACTCATTAGCAATCTTGCCAAAGAAGTATAAAGCGCTACCTAAAGCCCTGCACAATAATGAAGGAAAATGCAACCACCTGAAAACACACACAAGGGGAAAAAAAAAATCCAAACACACTAAAAGA
This sequence comes from Megaceryle maxima, assembly GCA_024605025.1. NCBI lineage: Eukaryota > Metazoa > Chordata > Aves > Coraciiformes > Cerylidae > Megaceryle > Megaceryle maxima. The sequence goes on along the minus strand of JANHGN010019041.1, from coordinate 24,090 downwards.
TTATTGTAACAGCAGTGGTTTTTTAAAAAGTGACATTCAACATGAGTGACTTATACATCTAAAAAAACCCAAAAAAACCCCAACCAGCAAAGAAAAAAAAAAAAAAAAAAGAAAGAAAAAAGCCCAAAGGGCAGCCACTGAGTGAAAAAAACCAAGAAGCTGGTATTCATGAAAGATATTCAGGGCTCCAAGACTATGAAAAAACAAGTAAAATAAAATACCCAGACCAAGGCAGAACAGGATGATTAACTTCTAGTCCACACCCCAAATAAGAATGTTGGGAAGAGAAGAGAATACATCAGTGAAATCTCTGTTTTCTAAACTTTTTTTCTGCAATTATGATACCAATATAGATTATGCATTGATATGGGGAAGTTTTATTGAGTTTTTTCCTATTTTGGGTGGGATTTTTTAACCTTTCAAATATATTGCAAGAGAGATTGAAATTTGGGCAATCTAAGTTTTCTAGGTTTTTTCCACTATTTTATATTATTTCACCAGTTCCCAGCTTCCTGAATAAGCGCAGCACAAGATTCTGCAGATTGCTTGTGAGGTCCCACATCTAAGTCCTGCCCAGCATCACACAAGGTCAACAACAGTCAGGGTGAGCAACATCAAATACAATGAACAATACCATATGATACAAATACACACTGTTTGGGCAAATGCAGATACATCTTAAAAGGTTACCTTTAAAAGTTGAGCTGGAGGTTAACCAGACATTTGCATTTTCTCCTTCAAAGTTTGTTGCCATGTATTGGCACACATTACTTAAAGAACCCAGCAAAGGAAATGAAGTGTGGATAAAGGAGACAAAAAAACCCCAAACCTAGGCACCATTCTTTAATGCCAGTGGTAACACAAATATCCACTCTACTTCCTATAGCCTTGCAATGGAGGAGAGATACAGGCATCACTGCAGATGCTCTGAACATTACAATTTCTATTTAAGCACCCAGAGGTGCTTAAATGTAGGTGCAATTCCAGTCTCCAGTAACACTGGCAGTGTTACCTTTACTGTTGGGCTTGATGATCTTAAAGGTCTTCCAGTGTAAATGATCCTGTGATTCTATCTCAGCAAAGATGCCTGCAAACTGCTCATAACCACATTTTGGGAGAGAGGACCACATATACTCCCTCAGAAATTCAGGTCAAATTAAATAGCTGGAGAAGCCAACTCTGGGGAAGATCAAAAGGGAGGCAGTTCACCTTCCCCATGGCTTGTTAACCTTTGCTTCCTCTGGTTTATTACTGGTACAAGACAACCCAGTTTCTAGTCCAAGTTCGGGATTCCCCAGAAGAACAGTGGTAAACCTGAATCAATCAAAAGTAAATCTAATTTTTAAAAACCATTCTTGAGTAAGTTGCAAAACCAATCTTTTATATGCCTTGGAAAACCAGAGGATGTCTATTTGCAGGTGACAGCCTGAAAGGAAGATTCCCTCAAACAGAAGCAAAAATCAGCCCAGTATGTTTTTTCTTCAAGATTGAAAGCAAAGCTCCCAATAAGCCATGCCACAGGCTACAGTGCTGGGATGACTTAGCCTGCATAAACGTTCAAGCAACTGCAGTTCAGATCCTGGGCTAACTAAACTGCCATGGTCATTTTCACAGTGTATTCCTTACGCCAGATAAATGCATTTTCAGTTAAGCTTTACTAAAACAAAACCAAAAACAAACAAAAAAGTCCCCTTGTTTGTTTTCTATCAAATTGACTAGGAGTCATATAATGCAGTGGGAAACTGGCCCACAGCCCACTTAGCTATCAGAAGACAATATAGAGAGCTTAACATCTGTCCCTTTGTGCAGAGTCAACGGCAAAATTTCAACAACTCACTCTGACAGCAGAGTCAGAGACCAGGATGGCAGTACGATTTTCACCAAGATTAGTACAAAGAGGACTGGGTCTGACAACGCTGGCAAGGCAGAATAAATAAAATGGGCATTTCTCAGCCTGAAAATAGAAAACATGCCCAAACATTTAATTCCCATTTCCTTAAAAAATAAAAATAAATATTCACAACTGAACCTCCCTTTCCCCAAAACACAAACTAGCATTGAAATAAATTTCCTAGCACTTTAATCACACACACAGAGTTTAGGACAATGAGGAAAAATGTGTCATGCTTTTTAAGGTTAGCTCCCTTCCCCCCTAAAAATGTTAATGTTTTCCAGCCTTTGACCTCACTGTGGTCTCCTGGAGAAAGAAATGTTCTTCAGAGGCACACTGACAGAGGTGACTGCACACCCAGTGCTGCTGGGATGGGCTTGGGCAGCAGCTACAGGACAGACGGGGCTCCCCAGTGCTGCAGACACCTGGCTGCTCAAGGGAACCTCACAACATGGCATTGGAAGCTGCCAATCCCTCTGAGCACATGACCCTCACAATCAGACACTGCCTGCTGTCCAAGTCAAAAGGAAACAGCTGACTGTTGGACACTGCTCTCATACAGCAGGTTGGTCAGTGTCCTAGCACCCTGAGAGGTTTGCAAAAAAACCCCAAAGCCCTAGACAGTATTATCAGATGGATGCTGGTCAGTCACCAGCACTCTGCCATGGCCACAGACCTTTTCAAGTGTCATTACACTCATGAAATTTTAAGGGATATTCTGCAGGAGGCAATCCTGCTCTGGCAGCGACCTGTGGTCTGTCACCAGCACTCTCTCTAAAGGTTTTTCTTTCAGCTACCCACCTGCAGCATCAGATCAATACCTCAGCAGTGCTTTCTCCTGCTCACACAGCCACTGCTGCTCCCATGCCAGAGTCTGCAGCATCACTGTGCACACATTTTGTAACTGGATCTCCCTGTCCACATTTCTACAGGTGGTGAGTATGCACAGCTCATCCACAAATGCTGCAATCCAGAATACTGCTTTTCAGCAGGGATATGCCAGCTTGAGTCTCCCCTTTGAAGTGACAGTGATTCTAGTTTAATGGGAGGAAGAGACTGCTCTTCAGAAGGTGCTTTGGTTTTGAAAAACAAAAGTATTGATGATTAACAAAAAAGCAAAGCCAAACTCTCAACATCATGAAAAACTTACCAAAAAAGGAGCAAATCACTATGAATTGCTTAGTTACCCAAATGAAAGGGAATGGACAGGAGCCAACAGCACTCCTGCCTGAAGGACACAGAAGCACCTACCAGCTGGTTATAGGCAAAAGTGATTATCTCCATTTCATTTGATGAATCTACACCTGACAACACAGTACCATTTACATTGGTAACACCTCACCAACTATAAGTTTTGCATTATTCGTGTCAGCCCTCACAGCCTCCCTGGCAGCAGCAGTCATTCAAGCAGGGAAGGTTCACCACTGCCTGTGGAAAGCAGCAAAAGAAACAGGGGCAGAAAGGCATCTAAGGCACTGTGGATATTCCATTCCCTACCAATATTCGTGGCAATATAGCCTGGACTTAACACTAATGCCCTTGAAGATCTAAGCAAATCAGGAAAAGGAATTATTTATGACAGACAGTTTGAGCTTTGCACCAAAGACAGGGGAGGTGCCTATTTTCTGCAGTGGCTTCCTCAGAATGTGTCTCCTTACTCCCCTGATAGAATATTGGGAGTGCCTCAACACTGCTTCAGTTTAGAACACCGTATTGCCATTGTTGTACAAACCTTTACCAAACGTTAATCAGTTGGTGGTACCATTTCATGCCACCTATTTTTTCCAGAATATTTGACAAGGCAACTATTAAGTTAAACTATTTCAAAGAGGAAAGCCTGTGGAGGGAGAAGGAAGTTCTGTCCATGTCAAGGTCTGAAGATCTCCAAAGGTCAACCCTGCCTTGTGCTTCAAAGCAACAACCCTGATGTCTGGCCATGGGGCTTGGAATCAAGGATATTCCTCCTGCCCTTCACTTCCACACTACAGCATGCCTAAGCTATGGTGGTACTTCTGAAGGCTTTGTGAGAGAGAGAAATAAGTTTCATGTGTGCCCCACAGGGTTGGTAGACATCTACAGTAGATTTGTCACTACAAATCCAGTCTCAAGTGGTACTGTTTCAGTTCTGCTCATGAACAGATCTTCTCTACAAAGGCAATATGTCAGCTGAGCATCTGATCACTGGCAGTAGAAAGACAGTATCCCCATTTCTCTCACTGAAGCAAGAGAGACAATCATAATTTTAACTTCTAATTACCTGCATGACAAAGGCCACCACGTTTCCCCAAATTCCCATTTGGCCTCAACTCTACAAAATTAAAACATTCTTAAACATTTTTCAGAGAGATCAAGAATTCAAAGCAGCACATGGTAAATCAGGTCAGTGAGTCTTAAAAGTACACGTCTTATTTTTTGGCTAAAATTCATCTAACTAGAAACCAAGGATGCCCAACAAGGTTTTTGTATTTTAAGCAGACTTTTTTTTTTTTTCTTCTTCTCCTCATTATTCACGATGCAGTCCCAAAGCAAATTTACAGCAAGCTTTTAAAAATAGCATTAATAATCTTAGGGGCTGTATTATTAAGACCCTAATTAAGGTAGTATATAAATGTTTCCTGCTTGCATGTGAGATGACAGATTTAAGTTACACAGTCACACGATTCCTTAAGGAATTTATTTTCTTAACACCAGCTTGGGAAAGATAGTTGTCATTCTTGCTTCTATACAAGGTGTAAAGACACCAAGTCACAACTATTTTGCTTTCTTGGTGTAACTTGTTAAGCTACATTTAGGACCTGTTGCCTCGGGGGACATTGTAATTCACAGAGTAACTGCTTGGACTCTGGGTGCAGCTGCAAGCACTCACTGCCTCTGAAAGTGCTTTCCAAGACAAGCAAGGCACGGAGGAAAGGTGGAATCTTCTCACAAACATGCAAAGGCTTTGCTGAGGTGACCTTTCTAGCTTCATGCAGCACCTCCTTGGCAGAAGCAAGAGCAGGGCTCAGTTTCCAGCGACCCATAGGGCTGCTTCGGTACCAAGAACAACCTTTCATTCAATATGATTACTCCTTGTACACTGCTCACCTGGCAACCTCAGTAACGAAATGGGATGGATTTATCAAACAATCTGCTCTCTTTCTCACAGCCCAGGTTCACCTGCTGCACACTGCAGTTGCTCAGATCACAGCCAGCCTTGGAACAGGCTCTTCCAGAGTCCTCTTGTTGGAAATGTCAAGTGCTGGCACTTCTGACTGTCATTGTTGGAGCTGCAAGAGTTCAGCTTGCTGCCAATTAGGCCTGCAATTTTCTGGGAGGCATAACCTCAAAAGAAGAGTTGACAAAACAAAGTCCAAGCAAGCAATAAGAGGTTACAATTCTGACCTTGAGTTTCTATCATCAGTCCTGAACACAATTTTTGTTGAACAGATTAGCCCTGAGAAACCATACAAAATACACCACAGTTGAATGCAGTGTTACTACCAACAGCCTCTCCCTCTACTCACAGCCAAGCAGAAAAAGACACCTACAACTTTTCAGTAAGACTTGAACCTTGATTCAACTTTCAACTTGGATTAAATATTCCTCCCTTCAGAGGTTGACATACATCAGTGAAGCTTCCCCTCCTCCTCCCTCTGTATAAACAGCAGAAAGGCTTCTCAGTGGAAACAATTGCCATTTAACGATGTGTAGCCTAGAAAGCTGTAAATGAGTCCTCATTTAACTGAACTGACAACTCGTTATTACTGAAAGCAATCGTATACTCTGAGTGACCAAAGCCTTCCTGGCAGAGCGAGCTCTCTGAATTTATCATTAACATCTACATCCTAACACTGCTAAATAATTCAGCACAGCATTTAGCCTTGTGTCCTTGCCTCTCTACCCAGAAACCACTCTCACTCTTTACTGTATGTTCCAGCAACAGGGAGGAAAAACCTGCCTGGATTGTGGTTCTTCCTCATGCTTTTAACTGAGGGGGAAACTTTGCTCTCCATATAGCAGTACAGGTTTTATTTATTTTTCTTTTTCTGGGAAAAGTGCTTATTAGATACCAAAATACAGTGTTATTTATCCACATGGAGTCATGGCCATGCGGGCTCAGATTCACATGCAAATTCCCCTTTTAATAATCCTAATGCAGGGAGCGCTCCAATCAGAGCGCTATCAGCCCCAGCTCCCGGGTACCTGATGCCAGCTTTGCTGGTAATGTAGGCCACCGAAGCAAATCCAGAGAGATTGAGTTGGAAGTGGAGAGAGGCTCTGAGATCTATTTGCTTGGCTTCCTGACGACGTGGCGGGGGGTGGGAGGGGTGTCTAACTTCTTTTTTCTTTTCCACTCTAAACGGGGTATCATTTAAGAGGGATCATTAGCTGAGAGCAGCCCAGCTGGGTGAAGGCTGGGAGGCGGGGAAACAGTTGCAAGCAGCGAAGCAAGGTAGAGGCACGAAGACAGAAGACCAGGTTAATGAAAGCATGAGGTGGCTCTTGGGCAGCAGCTGGAAAAAATTTGGACATGCTGACAGGGGAAACTATGACTGGCTAAACAGTGAACCAGGTGGGCCACTTCTGGAAACAGAGCTTCAGGTCTGTAGCCCTCTGCTCGTCTCTGTGGCATGTCCTTTGACTTTGCATGTGTGTGTGCGTGCGTTTGTGTAATGCCTCAGTGTATAGCACAGAGTAAATACCTGGGTATTGAGATGTATCAAAGCAGTACTGCTCAATTACATAGACTCAAAGCATTTAATTATTGCTGTTAAGCTGTTTTAAACACATTTGTGGGGAAAGAAAAACATTAGATGGAAAAAAATCTTTCTGGAGCAGCAGATATGGAAATAATTAATTTCTTTTAAGCATAAACCATTCTGTTATTCCTTGATTTCCTTTCTTCTAAATGCATGTTTACACTTTGGATCTGGTCCCATGAAACCTTTCTGCAGATGTTAAGAGTCAGTAGCAGTCAGCAATGAACTCTTGTTCCCTAAGCTGTGCGCTGATTATTTCTGTGAGAGAGGATCACATGCAGGCAAGCCGGGGGAGGGAAGTAGCCCTCAGAGATGAAAACACAGCCTGCCTTTCTGGCTTTGTCTGAGAGACAGCAAAGGGGTTTGTCTGACTAGAAACAATAATGTGAGGTGTACATATATCCCCAAGAAATGTCTGAGTCAAGTAGCATTAGCAAATGAACTGGCCATGCTAGTTAGCTATCAAGCATATTGTACAATAAGAGGGGGCAGGAGTGGGAGGTTAAAACAGGAGAAAAAGTAGTTTTTAAATGCCTCTACAATTAGAACAAAGTCTACCTCATCAGTAACATTGCCGGAGTTAGAATGGCAATGTCTCCACACCTTGAGACTGATTTTGTCTGATGGTGAGAAAGAAACAAACAGCATCACCACATTCTAACAAGTATTTGAAAATTAACTGTAAATTTAGGGTCATTTTGAAATTATGTGTTCAAGAACATATAAAAATGTTTTTCTATTTGCCAGAGTTTTTGCCTTTTTCAAGCGATAATGAATCAGCTTTAAGTAGTAGAATGGCGCTTGGAAATGCACCTATGCGTGGACCTCAGCCTAATGACTTCAAAGCAGACTTTGTTCCAAATCCACTTAAAACATTTCAGTAGTATTGGTTTCCTGATTCAACTTCAAAAGATATTAGTGTAAATATGGGTAATATTAATAAAAATAATTTTTATAAAGTTCTAAGTATCCTAGCAAATCGTTAACAACATAATAAATCCGAGCACTACTCAAACAATCACTTCAATGGAAATTTAAGCAAGACAAATAAACTTTCTTTTTTTTTATCCTTACACAAAAGCTTCCTTTAAACTCATGTTTGGCCTTATTAAGTCATTCCCTTCAAAGCCAGGTACTAGGCTTCTTTTGTCTCAACAAAGATTTCAATTCTAAACCCATTCCATTACTCACCATGGAAATGCCACACAACTGGGCTGCCATTCTGCATTTCATTCCTTTACCAACAAGCACGAGTAAAAGCTCATCTAAACTGATATGGGTCACATAATCTGTAAACTGGCAACTGTACATGCTCAGCATGTTAAAAAAATGTAGGCAGACAGATTACTAATGAAAGGCTTTACTACTTCTAGTCTGTGCTCAGTGTTTGGGAAAACTGATCCTTTGCTTCAGTCCCTACAAAGATAGAAATGAAGAGAATAAACGTGAGCCTACAATGGCCAAACCATCATACTAAAAATCAGTTCTGGGAAAACAGAGGACTTTTTAGAAACATAATCCCTTTTACCTCCATGCCCTTTTCTGCCTTTCTCTTTATAAAGGATATTTTCCCTGGTTTTATGTGTCTGTAACTTATTTCATGCTGGAAGTCAGAGCCTTACTTTTGTCAATTACAAACCTGACAATAGCTGCTTGTGATGACACAGACAGAGCACACTTATCTCCAGTGAAGCAGCAGCATCAAAACCAAACCAGTCAAGAAAACACTATCAAATAATTCCTTCAGTCATTTCATATGCACACTTTGTTTGAAAATTCCATTTGTTAAACAGTAGAGGATTTTATTTTATATATGTTCTGCAGTTGTTTTATTTGCTTACACTATCATTTCAATTACTGAAGACTGTTTCGTTTCTAGGTAATTTTATTTCCCAGTTCTGGTTGTTATTTCTGATCCTATACACTCTGTCTCCTTTTCTCATTTTATAGCTTCAGTTTTAGAAGTTAGTTTTTGTTCAGCTTAGAACTTTAATTTTAGTTTGTAACTTCAGAGCAATTAAAAAAAAAATTTTAATAAGTGACTTGTGGTTAATTTTATTACAATTATGCCTATTTTTTGTATAATCCATTTCTTTATGGCTATAAAATTTCTCCAAGACCTAATGTCAAGATCTTTACAACATTTTTCTGTATCCCCTTAGCCACTCATCCCAGAAATGGGCACAAAACCACAACAGAAAACCAGAGATTAATACTGCTCAGTTGTCTCCCAATACTTTATATATATATGCATATACCTACAAGAAGTTAATCAGCTTCTTGAAATACATCTCAATGTAAAATCAGTCCATGTAAAATATTTGGCAGAAGGCAGTATCAAAATGGACATGTAGGTTCCTGTGATTTATGCTTCAGGTTCTGAGCATCTGTGGGGCAGTATTAACATGTTAAAAACAATTTCAGCTCAAACAATACATTAAGTAGCCTACAGATTATTTCACCTACATAGGAAAGCTAAAGCTTAACATTAGCTGAGTTTAGAAAGCTATGGGCACTTTGAAACACAAACTGGGAAAAAATGGTACTTAATGTCACCTATCATCATACAGAAAAATGTATTACCCAATCCTTAAACATAACTGCTTCACATGCTGCTATTTTGCAGATCATAGTAAAATGTACTTACTGTTCTTTCACAACTGCACCGGACATAGTATTGACTTCATTACTAGCCATTCAAGGTGCTACTCTCCCCACCTTTCTCAGCATGCAGCCCAAGGTCTGATTTACTGCAACTTCAAATAGACTTCTTATGTCTTGTTTCATACACAGAGATAATAAATAGTCATGGGGCACTTGTGTAGTTATTTTGAAGAATAGAATAGAATTAGTTCAGTTGGAAGGGACATACAACAATCATCTAGTCCAACTGCTGGACCAATTCAGGACTTACAAGAGGATATGAACTGTTTCATATTTACCTGTCTTTTTTTTCCCAGATTCCTTAGTGTAATAAAGAGTTTGCAGGCACAGGGCACCGCTCTTTCACCTTCAGAGATAGCAACACAGATGTAAAATTTCTGCAAACCAAACCCAAAGATCTTAACCCAGGCACTCAGAGTGAGGCATGACTAATGAATAACCCTCAACAAATACCTCAGCAGAACTGTCTTGCCCCCACTAGAGCATTAAGTAACACAGAGACAGGAATACAGCTCCTCAGAAAAGCATCCACTATCCCTCGATAGCAGGCAGTCTTCTCTCTGTCCCAGTCTCCCAACTTAGTCATTACATACTTTACATATCCTGCAACGAATTACCCTGAGCTCGTGTGGTCTTCTTCCCTAAGCAATCCATCACAATCCTAGAGCAGGCACTTCGTACACAATAATGTCATTAAAAAATTATGTGGGTTGTGGCTCAAGTTAAAGATTCACAGATTTCCAAATACTGGCATTTATTCAGTCTTGAATGTGCAACTTCAGAAGCAATGCTATGGGTTACTCTCAGAGGACTTTTAAACAAAAAGAGCTTTCAGCCCGGTAATCACACTAACATTCAAGTGAATCTAGCTTGTCCTTCTATACCTACATCAGTGACTGTGGCCATCTGAGTTAGCTTATACTAAAAATAGTTTCTCTTCTCCCATTTTCTTATCTTTATATGCAAATTGGCATCTTCAAATATCTAAGATATTTTACATATTTCTGTTGATGGGTATTTCTTTGCAAGGCCCATGACTGCTGTGCTCCAGCTAAGGCTTTGGAGCAAAGTATTCCCCTGAGACCCAAGACCATTTGTCCTTCTATCAAGCTTAACCTTTTGTTCCCCTGCCTCACAGTTTGTCACTAGCTCTTCCTTTTTCTTCTTCAGAGAGAATGAGACTGGTGCATTGAGAGAGAAGCCCCAGCATTTGCTCTTCAGACTTCCCTTCTCAGTACTGTCCAACCCTATTACCCTCATTCTTGGTTCCCTTTAGGCTTTCCTCCCCACAGCTTTGCATCTTGTACACTTACCTCACAAGCCCAGGCTCTCTACCCACACTGGTGCACAATTCTGATCTGCACTCTTCTCCACTCTTCCCTCCTCACCGAGCCCACAGCTGTTCACTTCAGGAACACCAGGCCTCATGGACGATCACAGTAGTGCACAACTCACAGATCTGAAGACCACTGTTTCAACCCGACTGAAAGCCTGCTTCTTACAAATTAAACCCAAAACTTACACACTGATCTCAAAAACATGCTCTTCACTGATCATGAATAAAAGCTCAGCTCTTCTCAATGTTTATTATAAAAGTATGGGTAACATTACAGTATCAGAGAGTCTCGATATACATAGCACACAAACATAAAGTGCTTTTTCTCATTTTTCCTATAGCACAAACATAATGCAGAGTGTTTTTTTCTCATTTTTCCTATAAAGTGTTTTATGCATGTCATAAGACACAAAAATAAAATGTTAACAAACATTTTTAAGAAAATCTCTTCATTTTTGAGAGATTATTTAATGCCTGCATTAGAATAACAGCTGAACAGTTACTTTTGACTCTACTGTTTCCTGTAGCTCATTTAATGGTCAGGTAAGACAACAGCTTGTACTGCCAGAAACTCTTTAATAAGAAATGAACAGTAAATATGAGATAGTTCTTTAGTATGCATTTTTGTGGTAAAAGACAGCTGGAGTAAAAAAGCTTAATAGCTAATCCACAATAGTTTCAATGTATTTGAAAATTACTTTAATGGCTTTGGCTTCAGACCTACATTACCTCAGCTGAAAGAATGATCGTGATTCTTGGAAGAATAAGAAGAGAAAGTTTTTGTAGACTAAGAAGGGGTCACTGGAGTTACCAGTCCTTTTCACAAAGCCTTTACTGCAAACAGCACATTTGCACCCCTCCTTCCAAAAAGAAACCACTCAAAAGAAAGGAAAAAAACTACTCAAGTTCTCCTGGCTTGTAAGGCTGTCTGTTCAAATTAAAGGCAATTTGATCTATTGATCTTTTTAGTCTCACCATAAAAATGTGAAAAAAGTTGTGAAAGAGATTAGTCTTCAAGTACTTACAAAGGGAATGATTTGACTATAAACAGCATTTTAGGGTTTGGGGTTTTCCCCTCTCTAGATTAGACTCTGAATGCGAGCCAGTTATGAAAAACTAGAGCTAAATAGAGTCAGACTGGAAATAAGATTAAAAATTAAAAGAGAAGCTAATACAATAGACAAGCATAAATGTTATTTTTTTGAAAAAACAGCTTGTAACTCCTGGTAACACTACAGCACAATTCAAAAACTGTGTGACAGAGGCTTTTTGGGCCATATTTTGCAGGAGACTAAGCTGACCAGTTGCTGTCAATACACCAGAATTTCTTTTTCCACAATTTTAAACAGGGAAAACAGTTCTTGGATAACTGGCAGAACAAGCTCAAGAAAGAGCCCTCACCCAGGCTGTCCTGACACACTGTGATTCATTGGGGGCTGGCCTGTAAGGGTAGAACAGCACAAAGAACAGGTATCATAGGCAGTGGGTCCTGATGAAAGGATTAGTTATTGTAATATTTGTTCTTTAAAGTAGAGCTTTCCAAATAGAAAGATACAATGCTAGATAGTGTCTCACCAGCCCTGCTCCTCTGCAATTCAGTGTTCTCCCAGGTTTTAAAAGCATAATCAATCTCTCACAAAGGGGACTGGTCCCGGCATAATCCAAGAGCAATAAAATCTCATACCCAAATACATACAGTTCCAGGTGGTTGGTTTTTGATGTCCATGGAGACAGGATTTTTTAGAAACCCAGGACTCTTTGTAACTCCTCCATTTCTTTTGTCTCTCATTGTCAAAGTATTTTGTTTTAATGGAACAGGAAGTAGAATTTGAAAATTCACAAGCCTGCAAAATATACTGCTGGTGTGCCACTAATGAAGACAGAAAGTAACTTGGAAAAGCAATGACTAGGTGACAGCAGGGGCAGACAGAGATTGTATTTTCTCCCCCATTGAGAGGTCTCCTGGAATCCAATACACTACCTCTTTGCTTTAATTACAGAGCAGACAACAGACAAGTTCAACCAAAGATGACATAGAGCCATTTCTGTGCATCATACTGCCTGCCACCATGATGCTCTTCCTGGCATTCCTGCTGCTCTTCCTGTACCGCCGTTGCCAGCGCCCCACTCCGCAGGGGCAGATCTTCAGCATTGACCTTCCCGAGGCCCTGCCTGAACATGACGTGTCCAATTTCCTTTCTGTGCTGCCCTGGAACAGTGATCAAAGTTTCCACTACTCCACTCTGCTCCCTGATGCCACATTCCTCACTGTATGTTTGCCTCCATCCTATGAGGAGGCCACCATGAAGTCTTCCGTGGATGATGCTCACATTGAGCTCTCTCCAGATCCAGTGCCTCCTTACGAAGAGAGCACGCTGCAGTCCAGCTGCACCAAATAAACTTCCTACGGAAGTACCTTAGCTGAAGCATGCAGCCCCTCAAGGCACAAACGTGGAACTGCTATGGCCTTTAAAATTAGCAAACAGATTCCAAATGAGACGCTAAACCAATGGATTAATGAAGGAAGAAACTTGGAGTAACAGAGAATGCGTCTTTTTAACACATCCTAGGATTCTCCACCTTCCATCTGTGGCAAGCGTACGCACACAGCGTAGCGCCAAATCAATCCCAGACTAGAAACACGGGTATTCCAGTTAACAAAGCATGTCATGTAAGGATTAAACTTAATGACAGGTGGGAATCTGTCCCTCTGAAATCCCTCAGATACAAGGAAATATGAATTATGCTATAGATTCACCGGTCACAAAAAGGGCTTTTAGCACATACCTGTTCCAGGTATGTTCCTGCTTTTTCCTTTTCATTATGATTATTTTCCACTGAGTTTCTGACAAGCTGATTTACTCAACCTGTGTGTGTCAACACCACATTATTCTGCAGTGTTCTGGAATATCACAACAGCTCTCAGGAAAACAAATAAATATATAACCTCTACAAAATTTCCAGCAACTGTCCCAAAGGTTCAAACATACACTGTGGATAAAGGTTGTCTTTCATTAAGTTGAACAGTGAGAACAACCAGAGAAGACCTGATCATTCTGGGCAAGAAAAACTCCAGCAGCGCCACACAGAGCACACTCACACTGTTGCTGTAAGTTACTTGCCAAGGTTTGCAAGGTCCCAATATTCCAGACTACCGGTTTGACTTTTCCAATTTACAAGTCTACAACAATAAACCCCATGACCTATTTGGTGCAGCCTGTAAAAAAGTTGGGGAAAAAATTAATAAAATCAAATGGACAAATATATCCAGTCTGTATTTCAAAACAGCATTATGTTCTCTTCCCCTTCATCACTAGAGCAAGGTAAATCTCATTCAAGTGCATTGATGGCAGTTGTTCAGTTTCTCAGGAGGGCTTGCACATGCTTGCTCTTAGACAATGACATTATCTGTAATTCTTTCTTACACCATAGGAGTTTCACTATGATGACAGATGCTCTTCGTATGGAAGGTGGCTACTACTGATTCTGACAGCCTCCAGAGTTATGACAGCTTCTTCCTTGCAGGTGTCAGCTATTCCATGATGTTTGTCTTTGGCTTGCTAACATAACTATTACATATTACTGTGCACATTCTTGATGTTACTCCTAAATCCAAAGGCTATCCTGACTTGCACATTGTGATTCTAGCAACTGTCATGAGGTCTCAATAACAGCCAGTTCTGCTTTGTGAACATACCACATTCCTTTAAAATAAACAAACAAACAAAATAAAGGCTGAAGAAATCATCACTGTACAGCAGAAGAAAAAAGGTAGTTAAATTTCATGTTATGTCAACAGTGGCACAAATCCCATCATCACAATAACCAAGCAGTCCAGGACAAAACTGATGATTCCACTCATAGAGTTCCCTTAAAATAAACAAACAAACAAACAAAAAATATCTGCCTTTTGTATTTCAGAAATGGGATTATTTTCTTGTTACATTTTTGGGAACATTACTTTTTCTAACATTCACTTTTGGTCATCAAACTCTAAGAACAGCAAAATCAGGTGTTTTGGAAAAATACAAATTCAACCAACCATTTTTCTTTTCAGACCATATCTGGGTTGAGTTCCTGGTATTTGCTGACACATCTGAAAGTGCTGTCTTTTACTGTATGAATGCATTTTGTTTACCTCCTTAATATTTGGTACATGCAGTTGTTGCCAGCTACAAGGAAAGATGGAAAAAAGAGCCCCAAACAACATATGCTACCTAATCAGAAAGGTACAAAGGTTTGAGGTTCAAAGATAAATAATTTCTGCCTCTGGTGTCTGTATATTCCACTAACTTCAGAACTGTACAGGCATGCTTGAAAATTCAGGCAATGTCATATAGAATGGAGTATATTTTGCCTTAAAAGATCTGCTGTGTTCTGAAATGAGTTAAACTGTTCTTCTGCATAGTTTGTTTACTCTTAACAGGGCAGCACCTGAAACCCAGCCCCCAGGCTCATCATTCTATACTGCTCTGCAGTTACCTTAGTTACAATGAAGATATCTTCCTGACTGATTGTGATGGGTTAACCTTGGTTGGGCGCCAGGTGCCCACCAAGCCTTTCTATCACTCCCCCCCCCCAGCAGGACAAGGGGAAGAAAATAAAATTAAAAAAACCCTCATGTGGGTCAAGATAAAAGCAGTTTAATGAAAGCAAAGGTAAATAAGCAGATCCCTCTCCTTTTCCCTAGCTTTTATTGTTGTGCTGGCATCATATAGTATGGAATATCCCTTTTGTCAGTTTGGGTCAGCTGTCCCAGTTGTATCCCCTCCTAAGGTCTTGTCCACCCCATTCCACTGGAGGGGAATGTTGGGAAAAAAAACAGCTTTGGTGCTGTGCAAGCCCTGCTCAGCAGCAGCCACAACACAGGTGTGTTATCATAGAATCATAGAACTGTCAGGGTTGGAAGGGACCTTAAAGGTCATCTAGTTCCAACCCCCTTGCTGTGGGCAGGGACATCTCCCATTAGATCAGGTTGCTCAGAGCCCCATCCAGCTTGGCCTTAAAAACTTCCAGTTATCAGCACCTTTCTAGCTCTCGATACAAAGCACAGCACTTGGAGGGCTGCTATGGGGAAAATTAACTCCATCTCTGTCAGACCCAATATGCTGATATTTCTTGTGACCAAGACTCATATACTTCTAGAACCAGTCAAGAATTACTCTTCTCTAAGAATATAGAGGGTGATTCTCTCTCATATTTATTGGATAACTCTCAAATCCTGCCTTAGACAAATAGGTTTTGTTTGCATTACTATAGACAAAACCATACTCAAATCCAAATAAACAGAAACATCCCCATGACTTTAATTCTTTCTAATAGACTACTTTTTATTCCATCTGGAATTGGTATTCCTTACCTTATTCCAGCACCAATTTGTCTAGTATTGCCTGCTAATCGTCCCTAGTGGGTTTCAACCTAACCAGCACCTCACTCTTAAATCTCCACCCCAAAGAGAAGGTCCAGTAAAACAAAAAAGAGAATGTTTTTCACACAGACATACTGAAATTAATCTCCATTGCTTAGAAGCTACCTCTGATCATATCAGCCCGTGGTGACAGACATGTCAGTAACCACACTGTTACCGGTATTAGTGCTACTGGTTGTGGAGCAGCTGCCTAGCCCCTGGAGCAAGCACCTTCCACATCCAAGCAGAGCACACTGAAAGAAACTCATGTCTGGCAATAGAGCAACCATAAGTGTAGGGGAAACTCTTTAATTTTCTCAGCTCCACTAATCTGAAAGGTGATGGTCTAGAGCACACTATCTAAAAGAAAAATGTTGGAGTTGAGACTGTCAATAAGAAAACTGAGGAGAGACATTAAGTTTTCAGATACATAAAAGGTTACTGCAAACAAAGTAAAATAAACATCCTTCATGCCTGCTGCAATCTGAAGTGGTACTAGTGAGCTTAAAGTGCAGCAAGATTAAGTCAGAAAGAAAATTTCTAAAAGTGAAGTGCAGTCTAAATGTACAGCAAAGCATTGGCAGCACCATCTCTGGACACATTAAGAAGTCAGACAAACATCTGTCAGGATAAAATTGATTCATGCTTGTACACAGATTGAGCATCTGGCACGTTACCTTTGCTGAGTTGAAAACTTACTCATGACTCACTGGATTGTACTTGCCAACAATAAAATGTGTTTTCAAAACAGGACAGTCACTACTTGGTCTTATGAAGTAAGCAGCTTCCATCCTTGGTCTGGGAAAGGAAAATGAGGGATGTTTGTACACACATTTCACTGGAGATGCTCATTTGTAACAAATATCCTGAATAGAAATTTAGATCCTGGCTTCACTGAAGTGGAATCATTTTCAAAATAGAAACTACCCCCAACATCAAATCACTACATTTTTAAATGATAGTTCAGTAATATCACAGTGGTCAAGAAAGAACTGTTCCCAAAATAAAAATTTGGCTTGAGCTATGCTTACATGGATTTTATTTGGGTCCCTGTGCCAGTAAAGCCTCCAAATACAGACACACAACTGCTTCTTCCAGTACAATCTCCACTAGCACAGGCTATATATGCTCTAGTAGTAAACCAAGTCTTACAAATATAAGTTATTACTATATGGGACGTTCAGTCATCAGTATTATTTTGGGTAGAAGTGTAATTTTTAATTTTCATTTCTTTTTACAAACTTTTAATGAGGAAAACTGCACAAAGATATCAAACAACAATGACCTGAATTCTTATGGCAAATAAATTCTTCACCTACTCTTGTTTCAAAAAAAAAACCTGTCTGCAAGTGAAACAGTTAGGAATTTTTACTCATGGAATTTATTAATTTCAGTCTAATTGTTAATAAGTAACCATGTTATGTCATGACTTTTGTCTTTTCACCATTTGGATAACCAGGTCTTCTACAGAACAGGAAAGGCACGTGAGCATGGAGTGTAAGGGAGGTGTCCTCTGTAATAACCACCACATACCATTCTCAATGGTATAGCTAGCAAGGCTGGGTACAATGCTGAAGTAACACAAATATTTTAGCATATGATTTTTGTTTGTTCAGTATATTAATTTCCAATAAAGATAATTTTCTAGCTTTGTTATACGATAAAAGAATATTTCCAGAATGGCTGGTATTTAGTGTGATTACACTGACTTTAGAAAAGCTGCAAACACATTTTCATTATAATGACACTCTGCTTCCCTGGCACAAGCCATGCTGTGCACATCTCCTGCTTCCCAGAGGAGGAAAGCACCGAGAGGCCGTCTCTTCATCAGGCAGCTTGCCATCATGTTTGACACTGCAGACACCGAGATTAAATTCCTGTTTTCTCCAAGACTCAGCTTGTTTGAGGAAATGGGTCATCCCCACACCTAATTGCTGCTCTGAAGGAGAGATGGGATTTCACCGCTGTTGAGCCTTAGGGAACTTTCAGTACCTCCCGCTGGCCCTCGCTACAGGTAGAAGCCTCTCCCAAGTCACTCTCATAAAGTACTGTGGTAGGACCCAAAGATTTAAACTACTCCATCAGGTATTTTTCCAGTTAACACGGGTTTGAACCATAAATTTTGTCAATACATCCACGTGGCCTCTATCCTTAGAGCACCCCTGACAAGCCGGCGCCTGCTCGAGGGCAGACCCTGCGCGAAACCGCACCGCCTGCGCCCAAGCGTTAAATACGCGTTAGCCGACGAGCGGGAGTTTTGAGAGCAGCCACGCACGGGGTGGAAACGCGCTGGACGGTGCTCTTCGGGCCGGCACGGCGAGGAGGACGCCGGGCGCAGCCGGCGCTGCCCGGACCGGGCCCCGCTGCCGGCGGGCGGGCGGGCGGACCCCGCTCTGCCCTCACCCCGCGGAGGCGCGGCCCCGCCCCATCTCCCCCGGCGGCCAATGTCGAGCCAGCCCGGCACGGCTCGCCCGGGGCAGGGCAGCGGGAGGTGTCGTCATCACATCTCCACCCCCCAGTTAAACCTCTTAATCCGTTTTCCTAAGCCCCCGAATGTCAGTCGCCGTTTGCGACAGTCGTAGGAAGGCCCCTTTCCTCTCGTTCGGGCACCGAGCAGTACAACAGCTGCCGCCGGCTAAATAATGACTGGCACCTTGGCCTGATAGGTGTCAACAGCCCTAAACGGTGCAAGGGCTTCCATCACGCTCCTTCCCGCTTCTCCTTAAACGTGCTTTCCAGCCGAGGCAGGTCGGGAGATGGTTACCCGTGTGCTTCCAAGTCCCTGGAAAGGAGAGCAAACTGCCATAGCCACCCAAGGAGCTCCAGGGTTGCCACACAGGAGCGCTGGACCAAGCAGCAGCTTTGCCCAGAAACTTAAGTGGTGGTTCAAAAGTGCTATATTGAACCATCAAGTAAGCATCTGGCAAATCAGTATAGGTATAAATATTTAATACCAGAAAGTTTGCTCTGATTAGACTAGCACTTGTTGATTTCTGTCTCAATTTCCCTGGCTCAGCACTCTGTGCAGAGGGGACAGATGGCCTCCAAGCCCCATCAGTGTCTACACTCGGGTACCTTACCTACAATACCTTCCTTGGTGGTATCCATGGCCATTAGGTGCCCTAATGAGGTAAGGACATTGAGAGATAACAAGGCTTTACAGGCAGAAAAAGACGAGTGATGCATACATAGGATGCCTGGGAGTGGTCCCCAGCACCCAGGGGAGAGTTTGGACACCTCAGCAGTTTCCTAGAAAGGATCACCAAGTACCTGCTGAATCATGAATTCTGCTGAACAGCCACACAAGCATCCATCAACACTGATTTTCATTACCTTAATTCACTAAACACAACACTGCAGCAATCCAGAAGCAGATTCCCATGTTTGCCTTTAGAGAGGTTTCTCTAGCAATGGGTCTGGTAATTAGCAAAAATAACACCTACTGCTGTCCAATTTTAACCCCCAGCCTCCATACGCTTGACAGTCAGGGCACCCTTAATCTAGGCATTGGTTGAATCAAGGGCACAGAAGCTGATGGGTAGCAGTAGTCCTTTCAGCAGTCAGCTTAAGGACAAGAAGGAAAGGAGAAGGCTTTAAAGGCACACCTTGTTTACCAGAAGAAGCATTTAACACAGCCCCTTTAAAGTCTACTTTCCAATTGCTTCCTTTAAGTATTGGATCCTCTGGTTCCACTGCTCGCACCCCTCAGAAAGTTATAACTTGGGATTAAATGCAATTTGTACTGAAGAACAAACATCAGTAGGGCAATACTATACTGTTTAAAGCAACTTGAACATTTGACCTACATCAGAACTACTTGCTTACAACAATTTTGAGAGGATTTTCATGGCTGTTTTCCATACTGTACAAGGTCTTTCTTCAGCTTTGATTAACAACAAATTTGCCCTGACACAGTCTTATGAAGGCAAGGATCCTTCCAACAAAAGGAATGACTTCTCTTCCAGGTTACATTCAGTAAAACAGGAACACATACTGTAATGTAACTCAACAATCTACACTTAAAATTACCTGTAACAAACAGCACCAGATAAGACATGGGAAAGCAAGGTTCATTATTGTGGATGTCTTCAGATGCAACTTCCACCTTCCAAAACTAACTCTAACTTGTAATAAATTTTCACCTGTGGCCTGGTTTTTACAAAGCAATTAAGGAGTTCCCAGGATTTAAAGGAACCCTTAAGCAATCATTTTGCAGCCAAAATTTAATTCTCTTGGATAGCCTGGCTAGTTTCAATTAGATGCTAGTGCTGCACTTGAGTTCCTTGAGAATTACTTAGCGGCTACCACCTGACCTAGCCTTACCAATCCCACAGACAGCTGTGGTCTTTTCTTGTGCCCATCTGAGATTAAACACCTTCTAAGCACAAGAACACCCTTTTTGTCAGGTCTGTAAAGTGCTTGTCCTGTGGGGAACTGCCCCCATACCCATCACTCTTGCTAAAAAAACAAACAACATTCAGGACCATTAGTGATCCCTCAGGCATACTCCCTTTGGTCACAGTGCTAGGACCCTACTATGTACCTGAGGAGAAAGGGTGTTCTGGGTAGCCAGGTTTCCTCAGGAAACTAGTCTAATGTTATATGATTATGTTGCATGGGATGTCAGGGTCTTATCTTTTCCTCCTGCTGACTTTTCCACCCTGTGATGGCCTCTCTGCAAAATCTGTATGAAACAAGATAATTTCAAAAATAGAAGTTTCTTTTAGTTTAATAGAAACTCCAGTTTCAAGGAAAATGATCATAATCACAGAATCATTTAGGTTGGAAAAGACCCTTGGGATCATCGTGTCCAACCATGAACCCAACTCTACAAGTTCTCCCCTAGACCATATCCCCCAACACTACATCTAAGCGATGCTTAAACACATCCAGGGATGGCAATTCAACCACCTCCCTGGGCAGCCTATTCCAGTATCTCACGAATAACAATAATAGTGACCTCACTAAGGGAAAGACTGTCTCTTGTGAAACACTAAGAGAACCTGTGTAGAAGAAAGACTCCATAAATACAGTGAGCATGTTATTGCAGTGTGCACTGTGCAATGCAGCAGAGAATCCAACAACACATGAAGGTACTGAAAAGCAGTTGTTTGTTACCCCCAGAACAATGAAGTTATATTAAGTGGTGGTATTAGTGCCCTCCATACAGAATTTAAAAAGCAAATGCAGCCTCTGAACAATGCCACCAAGATAGATATTTTATTGAACTCCATGCTCTTCAGCTAATCTGCTTGAGTTTCTGTGCCACTGAGCTGTTTTTACTTACCTGGTCTTCTGAAGGGATGAAAATAGAGATGGTGCCTCAGTGAGCCTGGTGCACATCCACTTTGTGTTCACGTTTGTAGTCTCTCTTTACGAACACCGGGGTGATGCAATTCATCTGTTGGAATTATATATCTTCGCTGAAGAAAGAGCAGAAATGAGTGTGTCTGGCAGGTGTGGGTTAATTTGTGTTGTGCTGCCAAATGGTTTATGTCCCTATAATCCAAAAGGAATCTCCAGAATAATAAAGTTAATAAATTAGTACCTGCTTTTCTGCATTAGGGAACTGAGTTGCACTACCTAGAGCCAAAACCTTGTCTGGATTAACCTGTAAAACAGCAAAAGACCTTACCTTCTTACCATACGCCTTCACTGGGGTCATTCGTAGGCAAATCCCCTGCATTTTTCTTCTCTCTCTCTCTCTCTTTTTTTTTTTTTTTTTTTTTTTTTTTTTTTTTTTTTTTTTTTTTTTTTTTTTTTTTTTT
>JANHGN010019039.1:154472-184288 GCA_024605025.1 Megaceryle maxima | reverse complement strand
AAAAATGAGATTGGGAATATCTTGAAAATTAAGTCTTAGATGGTAGCTTTTGTCAAAGTTACTACAAAAAGTCAGGATCTAGAAGCTACCCAGCGTGAGCTCATGTAGGTAGCTTATACTACTGACTGTGCTGTAGTATTCTTCCCTGGGTAGCGTTTGATGACTGCTGAAATATTTAGGCATAGTAAAATAGTGTTTCTAGAATCCATCTGAGAAGTAACTAAGGTAAGAATATCTGTGAATAGGGAGGGCATTTTTTGCTGGGGTGCATTTAGCTAAGTGCATGGAGGTGATACAAACTTGTGGCTAGAATTATAGATGTTGCTGAAAGCTTAATGCCAGCAAGGATCCCAGAAGTGCTCCTGAACCAGGTCTCAGTGAAACAGTTTCGCTATGGCCATAAATTATACTAAATGTTCTCCCTTTTCCAGCAGTACCTCCTCCTGCTTGCTCAGCTGACCTTCCAATTGGAATTGAGCATTTTTGAAACAATGGTGGCTCATAGTTAATGTAAATGTGTGTCCCATTCTCGGTACTTGAGTTCATGTTATGTGACTGGTGCACCTAGATACATGCCTTCACATAAGCTCTTGAAGTTAGCAAATGGTTCAGATTGGACCTTTATGTTAAAATTCCCCCCTTTCCCCACCCCTAAGAGGGGTTTGAAACATTTAATTTTTCAGATTCTTCCATTTTATAAAGTAAATAATGTTCCTTGTCTGAAGTTCCCAGCTTTGTATGCTCCTCTTGTAGCATTCCTTAAAGAGCCTACATGTGTTCACATGATTGCATCCAACATTAGACATTGTGAAGGAAAGAGTTATCAGTTTATATAATTTGTAAATAACAATAGTGAATTAAGTGGCTCAAAATGAATTTTTTAATCCATTTGGAATTACTGTAATTAATTTGTTTGGCTTGGGATATTGTGTTTAACAGAATATGCTGATGATTTTGTACTTTCACATTTCTTTCAACATTGTGTATAAAAATTGGAGCAATGCACAGGTCTTATCTCTGAGCTCACTTGGATATAGTGATAATTTAATGGCCAAGGAATTCAGTTTTGGAAAGTAATAATAAGCAGTTGTTTCTGTATTTTAAAAACATGCCAGAGTATTTGTTCAAAGAGAATAATTAAGCACAGGTTTCTTTTACACTTGTGCAGCATAAAAAGCAATAACCTTTGAGCTCTTCAGATTTTATATAAAAATCTGGCCATGAGTCTTTCTTACCTGAAACGGTATTTCTTATATTATCACTTCCTCCAAATTTCCATCAATTACAGTCCTATGTTGTTATGGCCTTCTCTTGCTTACTATCTCCAGCTGTTGTCATCAAAATACCAATTTAATCCTGTACAGGTAAATTAAAATGGCATGTCAAAACTTCCAGGCTACCTCCTCTTCTTTCCTTTTTGTGGTCTTCTTGGGATAAACTTTGCTGTTCTTCCTTTTCTCCTAGATACCCGCTATAAACAGTGAGATAGAATTACAGTATAAACTGCACTTTATGCGGTATACGTTAATTTACATGAGAACTTTCTAATGACCATCTGAGCATCAGTAGGTATCAGTTACTTTTCATATTATTTCTGAAGCAATTAACAGTCTGCTAGGTGACTGCATGCAAAATTTTATTGTTTGAGCCCCAGAGGACAAATAGCAGTGGAAAGTGTGAAGGTTAAGAAAGGATAATGCTAAAGCAATAAAGACGAGTGATTTTGATGACTCATTTCTCTCTTAAATCACCTTAAAATTAAAAATAGTGACTCTTTAATACAACAGTGCATGTCTAGTCTCAAGGAAATAAATATTGTAGGAAAGGATTAGTACACTAGGATTTGTACATTTTTCATAACAGTATCACTTGCAATTTCCCATAATGGATCAGGCTGAAAATAGTCTTTTCTTGACAAATTTTCTTCACCTGGGTTGTGTATCTAATGCTATCTGAAACTGTCCACTTACGCATATTGTATTTATGGATATTAAAAGAAAGTTTTTTTCAAAAGAATTATTTTCACCTTTTCCTTTAAGATTAAATTTTAGTTACTAACAGAAATTATACCGCTATTATTATACAGCTATTGAGAATTTTATAGGAGCTGCATTGCTAAAGTTCTAACATGACATGGTCTGCTTCCAGTTACAACCCTGTAAACACGAAGCAAAGATTTTAAGGAGTTAACCTCAGCTGTGGAACCATGTGCCTGCAGAATATAGTCTCTTATTTTGAAAAGTCATGAGTGAGGACTGACATTGTATATGATCTCCCTAAAACAGTTACCCACAGAAGGACAATGAAAACAAATTTAATTCAGGAAATACAGGGTTCCCTCTTTTTTTTTTTTTTTTTTTTCCTGAATAAATAAAGCATTTAATTGACTTCCATATGTTTTTATGGTTCCCCCTCCCCCCTTACTTTTGTATAAAAGTAGACAGCCTTTATGGAATTTCCGTTTTTATTACTGTATTTTTTTAAAAATGAAAGCAGTTATTACGAAGGAAAAGCGTAACAGGAAAAGAGATCTGACTGCTCTGAGCTGGAGTGCTGCTGCCTCTATTTGAATAAAAACAAAACCCAAACCTTCCTGTGCCTGCAGTCTCATGCCTGCTTTTTCTCGAGCATTGTTTAAACTCTGAGGTTACTGTGAGTACTGTAAAACAAATGCTACCAATGAAATGACAGCGTATTTTTCTCTGAAAAAATTGCTCACCCACTGTTGGAATCTCCCAATCCCTTATAAGTCGTTTAGTGACACAGAATAGCACAGAATGGTGCGTTAGGATCCTAGCAGGCTTCATGTCAGCTGACAAATGGCTTCAGTGACTTCTCCAGTAATAAGCAAATTCCTCTAATGTATTTCTTTGGCTTTTGCTAATTCTTGTTTTTCCCCTCTTGTGCTTTCAAAAGAGTTCAAAGTGTAAGCTTGCCCAGCTCTGCTTCCATTTCCAACCTTCATTCATTTTCCTTAAGGGTGATGTTTTTCCCCTCAGGCCAATTTGTTCAGCTGAAGTTCCCAGGCAGACAATTACAAGTTTATTGTCCATGACGTGCTTTTGTCTCCAGGTAGTTTTTGATGCTGCAGGTAATCTACATTAACAAAAAAATCAGAACTTGTGGTGCCTTTTGTATCCCAGTACAGGACTGGAGGACGCCTTTCTTTATGGATGGATATACAGGGAATACTTTTGGGAAAGGAGTCTTTCTGAGAAGACTACTTAGGCAATCATTTCATTTATAGGCAAATTTTATAGTTGTTTGAGAAACTTGAAGAAGCCCTATTTTTAGAATATGGGTTGTGGTCTGATGAAACTGAGAGAAAATTATAACTTGTATTTTGGATGGAAAAATCCTACCCACACTACATGCTATATGCTTAAAACATAATGAATAAAATACCCTTGCTGAACTATCGGGACAATATCACTGCATTTCTGAGTGCCACAGTGTCCATGCCAGAGACCCCATAGCAAAGAGGGGTGCAGTTACCCCCTGCACAGGGGCCTCCCTGAGCCTGCCCAGCAGCTGCAGGGTGCTTCTGCCACATCTGGCTTCCAACTCAAGGGCTTATTTGTTATTGTTCCTCCTTCCAGCCAGCTAATTAGCACGCTGGACCGTTAGTATGTTGTGGATTTTAGTCCCAATTCTATTTTTTTTGCAGGCAGAGGTTTTATAACTGCAGACACATGATGCATACACTGCAGGTTCTGGAGGTGGGACATCTGGTAATGTAAGCTCTCTGAGGGTGTACACACAACTGTCCTAGGGTGGGATGAGGGGTCTTTGAGAGACTAGTGTCTTTCACTGACTTTACGGTTTAGAGATATCCACACTTTAAAGTGGACTGCTGAAAGGAAATAAGAACCACATAATCAGTCTCTTTATTTCCAGTAAGGAGACAGTCATACATGCCATAAGATCTACGAAGAAAAATAAAGCTCAAGTAAAGCTTGTAAGCAAATTTTCGAAGTGATTTAGAGGCCTAGCATCTATGACTCAATGCTTCTCAGCGCCAATCTCCCAGACACATTGAAAGATGTAAGGATGCTGAATCACCTCTGTCATTGTTTTCAATCATTTATAAGTTTGTCAACTTTAAATATATGGGCTGACACTTTTTGGCTTCAGGCAGAAGTTTTAGAAGAGTATCAATAAAATTATTTTTCATTAATTTCCAAGAGTGAAGATGAAATGGAAACAGGCACTACTGTGTTGGATAAAATAGAAGGAGTCTTATGACTATTTCACTAAGAAGCTACAATAACTCTATTCTGGAGCAGTGTTTTTGAATTTGGCAAGAGAATGCTGAAGGGTCAGGAAAGTGCTTTTCACTCCTTCCCTGTGAAAAATCTTCTGAAATTTGCACAGGATGTGAGCGTTGAAAAGTATCAGTTCACATAAGCTTTCTAAACTCAGAGTTTAGAAAATAAAGCACCCATAATTATACTTGTACTAAACATGCTCCAGTCCTTGGCCTTGATTTTCCTAGCAATCAGAAGTTGCTGTGATACTGGAAGTGGGCACTGAGAGAAAATGAAAGCTTTGCCCTGAGCCACAGGATTTGTCTTACTTGGGCCTGGGTGGCATATGGGGTAAGCAGCATCAGTGAAATAATGAAGGGGTTGTAGTTTAGAGCTGTGCTGAGAAGGGAAGCTGAGGGGAAACTGAGACTGGGAGAAAGCTGAGGCTAAAGAAATGGGTGAGTAAGGAAAGGAACAGATGGGGTCTGAAAACTTGAGTGAGAAGACAGAGGAAATGCCACTAGTGAGAATTAGGATATGATGTGAACTTAGCCCTTTACAGTAGGGCCATGCCAGGGATGGAAAAGGAAGCAGTCAAAACTAAGCTTGGTATCTGTAACGTGGTAGAATAAATGTGCTCTGAGCCCATGCTATTTAGGTAAATTAAGACATTGCTAAGAATCCTTATTATTGAACTAAAAATTAAACTACAGAAAACAAGAATGCTGGCTGAGGCATGAAAGATTGGGGTGGCATTACATATGGTTCCCCTTGTTGCCTGGCCACTGTCAGCTACTTCTTGGTACCACAGGATTTGGAAGCCTTCCAGTTCTCTGAGCTGGCACTGCTGCTCTGGGACTGCCCTTTTTCCTCCTCCTGGTGTTTGCTTCTCCTCACCCATTTACCACAGTACCCTTCCTTATGCTGGAAGCAGAGTTTCTCCTCTCAGGTGGTAAGAACCTTCTTCAATGAAACAAAAAGAACCAGTATATTTTTCTGAGCATCTGACTGAAGTCCTTGATAGGCTTTGTAGGCTTCTTCTTAATTGCGTCATTTTTAAAATTTGTGAGGGAAAAGTCTGGAAATCGTAGTGCAATTTAAATAAAATTCATTGTATAGATAATTTTTCAGTGGCTTCAGGCACAGAGTCTTGACACTGTTTTCTAATTAAATATGAATCTGGTTCACCCAGCTGTTTCTCTGTTAACACCCTAAATAGTTCCAGTGCTTCATTAAGATTCGTCACACATCCGTAGAGCTCAAAACATCATAAAACCTTTCCCCTTTGTATAGTAATTGCCTTCACTTGTGAATGGTCAACACATCCGGCTATAGAAGCCAACCTCTTATGCCAGATATTGAGAGCTGAGCATATGCACACTTTCTTTGCTACCTTTCTGTACTATAGAGGGGTTTTATTTTCCCCTCAGAAGTGATACATACTGATTTTACACAGCAGTGTGTTTTGATTCTTGCATTTAGTTTTGTGACTGAGTCATGAATAATTTGCCTTTCAGTTAACCTCATTCACTGTGTGAGGATTGCAAACATTTTCTTTTGTAAACTGTGTATTTGCAAGAGGATCTTGAGGCCCCTATTGGGATTCATTTGGATCTGCATGTAGAGACTAGTGATTTGGGAGAGTGTAAAAATAGGGTAGCTCACAGAGCTCTCTCTGCATAAAACACCACTGGGATTATATCTTGTAAGCACAGAGGAGGTGTTGAAGAAAATTAAAAGCTCCATTATGACTATTTAAATCACATTTTTTTTGCCTTATTCTTTCTTTCTTTCCTGAATGCCCTTTTCTACTGTCTGGTGTGTAACAGATGCTAAAGAGTGAGTGGGATTCATTTTTCTTACTCCTCTGCTCTTGACTTTCATTCCACTGACTTGACTGTCCAGAGGCCTCACCCTGACCTCTGGGCTTGGTAGTGCTTCTCGACCTGCTGGAGGAAAAGAGGGTCTGACTTCTTGCTATCTTGCAGTTTTCTGGCTATTGGCAGAAAGTAAAAATAATAGTCACAGTGTGTCTCTGCTTAATTCAGAAGTATGGAAGAGCTACAAGGATGAACAGCTGCATTGGAAAGAGGGACGGGACATGCTTTAAAAAACAAACTGGTGGAATAATTTAGCCTTTTCTCAAGGCTATTTGAGCTTTCTCTATCACAAAAAATTTATCATCCTAATAATTCATGTCAGAAAGAAAGAGTTTATGGACTTTTTTTAATGCTGTTGATAAACAGCTTGGGTGGTGATTTCTTGGGTGGTGTACCATCTGGGGTTTTAGATCTAAAATAGGCAGCCACTGCTCTGGAAGAGGAGGATTTTGTCAGAGTGCAGCACCTTCTAAAATGCCTTTTTCAGAAGCCTTACTGTTAAAGAAGGAGTGCAGTTATTTTCCTTATGCCTTCCACCCCCCCCCCCCCCAACACACTTTGTGGCATTGGCTCAGCAGAGGAGTTCAGCAGAATTCCAGCATGTTAACTTTTAGTGATGGACTGTAAAATAAGATATATTTTTAATTATATGACATACTGATGTTAGTCAATTCGATTTCTGGCTTCGGTTGCCAATAATCTAGAATAATAATGAAACCATGTTCAGTGCCAAACCATGTGAGAGTTTGAATGAATGAAATTACAAAAGTTGATGAGCATGGTTGGAAAAACTCTGGACAGTCTTTCTCAAGAGGATGAAATAGCATTTAAATATATTTGGAAATTAATCCAAAATAAATGAGACAAAACATGAATGAGATTGGGGAGGTTAGCTCAAGATTCATGTGCTACAAGATACATGGTAATTATTCCTGTAAGAAATAGAAAAATGTATGTAGAAGACTCTTAGCTAGAAATATATTGTGCATTTAAGTTCCAACAAGATAGGTATGAGCTAGCTTCCTTCCAATCTCAACATGGAGCAAGAATAGGACTTTTTGGACTGTATAGGAAATTAGATGTAAACCATTTGGAGTTTTCTTATATTTATCATATTAGCCCTGAAAACTGCTGTCTAAGCAAGCCAAATAACCTATAGGGTCTTGATTAAGCCTGTATGACTTGAGTGTTAAAACATGTTGAACATGATGCCTAAAGTAAACCTGATGTTGACTGTGCTGGTGATGTGCAGTGAATAGTGCATGTCTACTGTAGCGACCTATATGGCTTCCTGGTGCATGCTCAAATGGTGCTGCCCTCAGCAAGGCGGAGGCCCTGTTCCTGGGACCTGACTCAGTACTCCCACATCATGTTGCACTTTGCCATGTGGATTAGCAATTAAACACCAGACAGGCATGAAAACACCACAGCTGGAGTCTAGGATTCATTCTCTGAGTGACAGGACATGTACCCCTCAAGTGTATTTCTAGGGAAATACAGTTTATTACAGTGTACCTGCATTTACAGAGTAGTTGTGTCTGATGTTCTCCTAAATATGTCTTTTTCTGCAATGTCCTCTCATGTCCTATCTAAAGCAGGAAATACCTTTTACTCCCTATTTATATAGCTGCATGGAGGATTCTGGAGTGTAGAAGGCTTCTTGATGCTTTAGTACTTTTATTAGTAACATACATGGTACTTTGCTTAGCTGCTTCTAGAATATTTTGGGATCTGTGGGATGGGGGAGTGCTGCAGTTTAAAACATTACAGCTGCTGTTGTTTCTGAAGTGCATTTCAGAGAAGTTGAAATCCTCTAATTGTTTCTCCTCATTAGTGCTGCTGCACTGGCTCTGTCATTTGGGGAACGTAACAAGGTGTCAAAAGGAAAGGGCTTGCTGGTTGGGGAAGAGGTAATTTCTTGTGTACATTCTGGATCTTAGAAGACCATTAAGTTTCATGAACGATTTTCCTTCTCCTCACTAAGCTAAGATGCTTTGGATTGTCCCTTGTTCTTCTTGCAGAAGACCGAATGCTGAGCTTTTATTTTTGTCAGCATTTTAGGAAGCTTGGTTGGCCCTACAGTATGTTGAGAAACAAAGCTAACGTAAGACTGTATAAACTGGCAGAGTAGAAATGTAATTACCACAAACTGGGTTTTCTGCCACTTTATTTATTTTTACAATGATTCTAGCACAGATTCTTGAGATTCTACATCGGAAATGGGATGCTACAATTACCTGAATGCTCTGAACTTTCCCCAGACGTTGTTTGCTATGAGGGCTCCCACTCCATCACCACTCATTATTCTGTCACCCTTGCCTCGGTGACTGAGAGCATTGTCTGAGGTCAACTTGCAAGCTCCTCACATTAGAGCTTATGTGTTCCTTTGCCTCCAACTTCTATGCACTTAAAATGAATTATACATCTTGATGATAGAAAGGTTCAGGCTGTTCTTGTCCTGTTCATTGAAGGGGGGTTGGACTAGATGACCTTTAAAGGTCCCTTCCAACCCAAACTCCTCTATGATTCTAAAGCATGGGTGAGCTGGGTATGTTCAGATGGCTTCCAAGGTTTCCAAGCAGAAGACATAGGTCCTGCCCTTAAATTCAAGCTGGTGTGCTGTCAAGGCAAAGTGCTGTTAGTGATGAGAGGGCTCAGGAGCTTTTGAAGCGGCAGGAGCTGTTTAAGGAGCCATGTCAATCAGCTGTGTAAGGAACCTTTTCCAGTTGGGAGCTGACTGATGTAGTATGGAAGCTTTAGGAGAAAAAAGCCAGTATGATGAGAGGCAGAATGGACTAAAAGCATATGCAGAGCCTTCTTAGCCTGCTCCAACCAACATCTGGCCTGTTTTGAGAGGTGTTTGAAAGTTGCCATTGGATAAAACAGGACTAATTTTTTTCATCAAAACCACATTCCTGGCATAGTGGCCTAGTTTCTTCCCCTTCTTCTGGTTTGTTTTCTTACTGAATTGTGAAGCTGGTGGTGTGGGTGGGACAAAAGGCCATAGGAGAAGAATTAAGATTCATGTTTCACCTTTTATTTTTTGTGCAGCAAATGCTTCCTCATAATCATTAAAAAGAAAATGTTATTTTTTTCTGCATTGAAATATGCTATGACATTTGGGCCTGTCAAGCAGTATGTCCGATGTCCTTTGGTTGGAAGTTAAACAGGCAGAGCTGTGACCAAGTTCAAAGACTGAGGAGGGGGTTGTAGGTGATAGACCAGCTAGCCAGTCATTTATTTTTCCTCCCAGTTTTCTGACAGAATTTTTCCTTGGCAAACATTTCACAGTGTCTACGCCTTTCCTTCCCTCTTTCTACCAATATATTTCAATTGTTTGTTTCATCGTTGACATTAATATTTTTGTTTGTTTTGTGTTTCATCTCCCTGTCTGTAGCACTTCCCCATAGGACTTCAAAACTTTCACAATTTCATAATATTGTGCCACCTGCATAATTAGTGTAAAATCCCATGTATGGAATACTCAATATGTAGAAATGAAGAACTGTATTTCAACCCACTATATCATTGTCAGTGTATTATGCATTCCAATGTATTAAACATTAAGTTTCAGTCTACCATTAAGGATGATTTTTGGCATAGGGAAAGATTAATTTAAAATTAATTTATAAAAGACCACTGGCTGGCAGAACAGTGTTGTACACATCTGCAGGGACTTGCTGATTTTCATATTACCAAACAGAATAGCATCACAGTAACAAGCAATATAGAACAGACTAATTAGACTGGGGTCTGCCTCTGCCTACTGGCAAAACTTTGTTCCATGTAAACTGAGCAGGTTGAGAGAAGCTACACGTTTACTATAATATAGTAAAGATTTGGAACAGAAAAATTTAAAAAGCGTAACTTGTACTGATTATCATAGTGCTTTTACTTGTTTTTCTGTTAAAACTGTAACAAGGCAAGACTGTTGAATTCCTATTATTACTATGCAAATGGGAAATGTGTCTCTTATTATGTACGCTCCATGTGATGCTTCAGAATCAGAGATAAAACTGTTTATTTAACAGTGGTCTTTTCATGGTGAGAGACTGATTTCTTGCTTCACACTGAAAAGGCACGGGCTGACAGAGCAGTTCTGACCTGATCTGTGCCAGTTTTTCCTTTCTCTGGCTGCTCTAAATTCATACTGACTTTTCCAAGCAGAGAAACAGGTGCGCTGCTAAATTTTAACATCGTCTTTAGTGAGATTCTGGCTTACAGTATGTCCTGAGAGGTTTGTCAATAGATTATTCATATGCTATTTAGCTACTTTATTAATACTTTTATCCTTGTGGAACGAAGTTGTTTATCTCATTTTATACTCGATTTTGGTCTGATGCAAAAAGGGATGTTATGTATTGAAAATAAAATAGGGGTTTTTTTGATGTCATGGGTTATAGTCTGGATTGCTTAAGTTATAACGGCAAATACATGCTGTTGGCTAGAGGCACCTGGTTTGAATATGCTGTGGATCTGAGCTGCTTCTGGATGCCATGCATTTTGTTTATATAAAGCTTCTCTTGAACGAGTTCCTTTAGAATTAATAACATTTTATAACCATCTGTGGCTTTGAAGTGCAAAATGACTTGACCAGAAATGCTCTTTAAGCAATAGTGTGGGCATCGTCAGGAGAATGAGAGGCTGGCAGCGAGTGGAACTGCTGCTGTTCAGAGGATGCCACTGTTTTGAAAAGGAAACTGAGGGTAGGAAAAGGGTTACAGCTGCATGTCAACAAAAGTCGGCATATGTCAGTAAGTTACCTCTTTGGTACGTCTTGGGATAACTGTGCCATTCTTTCCTGCACTCTGAAACTCTTCAGTTGTCAGTGTATGTTGACACAGAATTCTTATCCTTGGCTCTGAGTGATCTGATGTAGTTCTTACCCCACGTGAAACACTGTACAATTGAAAATATATGTGGAGTCCACATTTTACAAAATAAACCTTTCCAGGTTCTTTCTGCCAAAAACTCCAAGCCAAGAAAATACACCACTCCCATAATACTCTAAGATGCCACTTAATAGCGGTTTTACCATATTCCTTCCAGTTTTCACTCTTCTTTAGGCATTTGAGTGACTCTTTCAAGAAGCAACCACAAATTGTGCGCAGTTTCCTTATACATAGTTGAGCAAACACACAGCAAGAGCCCTATAGTTCCTGTTGTGTCTACAAAGGTAGCAATTTTTACATGCTTAGAGGAGTTTTCCCTTGTGTAAATAAAATGCGTGCCTGAAAACAAATGCTCTAGGAAACCAAGCTGGGAACATTTCTTCCAATAAATTATTGATTTGCTCAAAAAGTTGGCATTGCTATTTGAATGGATCACAGCTAATTGCATGGATAATTCCTTTCCCTTTCTCTCACTGAGGGTTTACATTAAAATAAAGCTTTCCAGCAGCTTTAGTTATGCATGTATGCATTGTTTAAATGGAGCTGAAAACACTACATCAAAGTATGACCCTTTCCCTGAATATGTTCTCCAAGGTTGCATTACTGTATAATCACATGAGTAATGATGTGTACAGTTTAGGTCAGGCTTGGCAGGACCCAGAGCAGCACTAGCACGAGATAAGATGGTTATCACTTGATGAGGGCCCTGGGGAGGACAGCCAATGTAGCAGGCTGTTGACCATGGAGCACCATGATTGCTGGTAGGTAAGGTAAAGCTGGTGTAACTGGAGGTGGCTTGCAGCCCCACCATTTGTGAGAACTACAGGATGGTTTAAGCAGCTAGCACAAGGTGGAGCAGTTTTAAGGCTACATTAATTAATGACAAAATATTGGCCTGATACAGAGCTGGCTCAAGATCAGAGGAGAATGAAAGCAATTTATTGTGTTCATCTGTATGTGCTCGGTGTATGTCATATAAATGTATTAATACTGCTTGACATGTTTATATTTTTATATTGAAAGGACAGCTAGCTCTAGAGTAAATTACTGTTGTTACTTTATTTCTCATATGTAGTTTTTTGTTGCAATAGATAGAATAAACTGATCTTGATAGAAGCAGTTGACTTAATTTACCTGCTTTGTCAGGTTAACACTGTTGACAGTGTGCTATTTGACTTTTGCTGCAGTATGGAGATGTTTTGGTTGTGAGATTTAATCTCAGTGTTTCCCCAAAGGTGGTCTAAGTTTAATGCATGACTGTAATAAATTCTACTTAGAATAGGAATAGCCGGATTGTGTTTGCCCAGTACTGAAAGCTCCCCAAAAGCCTAAACCAACAGTTGCAAACTGGCCCTGAAATCTGGAAACTTGAATGGGATGATTTAGCTTCAAAAAAGCTATGGTGTAAAGGCATATTTAACACTTCAGCGTGGGACCTGGCTCATGAACCCTATGTTGTTTCTTATTATGAATAAGATTGTTTTATATCTGTCTTTAGAATAGTAAGGTTTTTTATTCTCAACACTTAAATAATTGTAAGTATTGGCTTCATGTTACATTATATTGATGTATTTCATTAATTAAGCCCAGGGGCTTTGCTAATCTTCAAACAAACAAAAAAAGAACTGAATTGGCACAAAGATGAAATGGAAGCTCTCAGATATTTAGTGTAGATGAGGCATTTGTTGTCACTTTTGTTATCTTGCCACTCTGATAAGTTACAGTAATACCAAATGGGGTTAGGTAGCTGGAAAGGAATCACAGAAACACAGAATGTTAGGGCTTGGAAGGGACCTCAAAAGATCATCTAGTCCAAACCCCTTGCTAGAGCAGGATCACCTAGATCAAGTCACACAGGAACAAGTCCAGGCAGGTTTTGAATGTCTCCAGAGAAGGAGACTCCACAACCTCTTTGGGCAATCTGTTCCAGTGCTCTGTCACCCTCACTGTGAAAAAGTTTTTCTGTATGTTTACCCAAAACCTCCTATGCTCCAGCTTGTACCCATTACCCCTTGTCCTATCACTGGATGTCACTGAGAAGAGCCTGGCTCCATCCTCCCAACACTTGGCCTTTACATATTTATAGACATTAATGAGGTCACCCCTCAGTCTCCTTTTCTCCAGGCTAAAAAGACCCAGCTCTTCATAAAGGAGATGCTCCACTCCCTTAATCATTTCAGTGGCTCTGTGCTGGACTCTCTCCAGCAGCTCCCTGTCTTTCTTGAACTGGGGTGCCCTGCTCTGATCTTGAGCCTGGAGGAAAAGGTGCTTGAATATTAGCCAGCTTGCCTGGGGCCCCACAGGACTTTTTCAATCTGTTTCCTGAAGAGGCCAAAGTTAGCCCTTCTGAATCCCAGGGTAGCGATCCTGCTTGTGGCCTGTGCCTGATGCATGTGATTCTGAACTCCACCATCCTGTGGTCACTGCAGCCAAGGGTGCCCGCTACTTTCACATCCTCAACCAGTCCCTCTTTGTTTATTAGTACAAGGTCCAGCAGTACTCCTCTCCTTGTCGGCTCCTCCACCACCTGCATCAAGAAGTTATTGTCAATGCACTGGAGGAACCTGCAGGACTGCATGTGCCTGGCTGTGTAGTTTTCTCAGCAAATGTGAGGGTAATTGAAGTCCCCATGACAACCAGAGCCTGTGATTGTAAGGCTACTTCCAGCTGCTTGTAGAAGGCCTCATCATCTTCCTAGAAGGCCCCATCAGGAAGATGTGAGCAGCAACATACCTGAGGCCAGAGTGATGGGATGACAGAACAATGAGGAGCTACTGCCATCAGGGTAGGAAGGGATTATTTAATTATTAGGCATCTAGTTAGATGTGTTAATCTCCATGTCACCTCTGTAAGTGAGGTAAGTCCCCAAATATAGGTCTTGCCACATAATGAAATCCTATTCTCAGAAACACTTCCTGAATTTTTATTCCTACCCTTCAGTTCCAACTAAGTGGGATTAGTCCTACCTACAGGTGGGATTAGTTTGACTAATTTTCATAATTTAAAAATTTAATTTAAACTACTCCACTGCTTGCTTTCATGATTGAAAGGCATCTTCAGGGAGGAAGTCATTCTTCTAGTATTAGGGTCCTGCATGGATTAAACTGCTTCATAGTTTCCTGTTTCTTTGGGCACAGATTGTTGATGGAGCCTAGATGCTTACCTCAGGCTAGATGTCTGCATTTTGGATTAAATTATCTTGTCTCTAATGACTTTAAGTGATCAGCTGTATTTATTTCCATATCAGACAAACTGGTACGGAATATGCATATATGCATATATAGATAGAATGTGAATATATAAAAAAAAATATGTGAAACACAGAAATATTTCAGCATAGTTATGCAATGTTTGTATTCTTTTTTATATTCCATTGCAATTGGTTGTATTGATTGATCTGAAATACTCAGATATGGGAGCAGTGCAGGGCACAAAAGGACTGAGCTGGGAATATGTGCCATTGCTGGATGCAGCCCTGCTTTTCCAGAGGTCCCTTCCTGTGTAAATGCCAGCTGGTATTGCTCACCTTCATCCTTCATGTCATTAAGCTCTGGGATGAGTGACTCGCATGATGTGGGGGTGGGAGGTGACATTCCTTCCCCACCACAGTTAGTCACTGCACATCCTGTGCCTCAGTGCTTCCCCTGAGTCAGCCCATGTCCTCAGTGCCACCCTCTCAGGAGAGCTCCCTTCCCAGCTTTCTCTCCATTTCTAGGAGTACTGGGCTTTGTCTGCCTGCCTTGAATTGATTTTGATGCCTGACAAAGTGTATGGGGAAAGCAGTTCATACCACCTAATTCCACATGAAAAAGGAGTAAGGACAGCACAAAGTTTTGAATGGCTTTACTGATGCAATTGATCCAATGTAGAAACCAGTCAGTTAAAAAAACTAATTGCAAACAAGTCAGGGCATCAGATGCTAATTAGTACCATGAGCTTACAATAAGCTGTGTTGAACACTTCCATTTGTGCAGCAGAGGCGAAGGGAAATGTGCTTTGTTTGTTTAGCTTTAGGCCCTAGTTCTTACCTGAAATGCAAAAATCCTTCGGTTTATATGTTGTGTTCAGCATTGTCTTCTGATTTCTTGTGGTACAGGTAGGAGGAGGCCAAACCCCAAAAATCTGAATGAAAGATCCAACTGAAAACAGGTGGATGTATTTTAACTCCTTTGTGAGGAGAGGAATTGTTACTTATTTTTTGCATCAATATATACTATAGTTAGACACTGTTGATGGAAGCAAGGAGGATCTTGCCCATGCTTCATGTGAGGATATTGGGTGTTCTTCTAGTAAACAGATCTGCTGAACTACATTACTAACCTTTTGGTTTGAACTGCTAGTAAAAATTTCAGATTTTAGTAGGTTATTCACAGCAAAAGGGGAAAAATGAAGAATTTTTAAATGCCTTTTCCTGCCTTACATGAACCTAGTACTTCTATTTTAAGAGGGGAAAAAAAAAAAAAAAGAAAAATCTGGGACACTGCCCTTGCCCATATCCCTGAATTGTTTTAGCCATAACGTTAATATGAAATGTTATGGGGTTTTTTTATTTTATTTTATTTTTTTTATTTTTCTTTTTAATTTTTTTAAAATTTATTTTTAATTTTTTTTTTAATTTTTATTTTATTCTGCACATCGATACTATTCAGGTTATTTTGCAATTTCTGTTTTTCTGTAGTTCCTGAGTTCTGTCTCTCCTAGTCAGCTCTTATTTCTTGTTCTTTACCCATCATCTCAACCCAAACAATCTTAACTGTCATTCTGCCAAATTTATTTGAATCTCTGAGAGGCCTTGCATTTGGCTTTCCTCCAAGCAAAACTGTATGCTTAGCTGTGTCTTAGAGATATACCTTATCTCTTAATTTAGAGATATCTTCAGTGAGATATCTTAAGAGATCACAACCTTCTCTCTTAAGGGAAATAAACAGTAATGAAATATATAAGGGCATTAATTAAAGGATATCTTCTTTCTAATTATTTTCTTAATTCTCAGCATTTGCTAACATCTGAAATATTCTCTACTCATGTTAAGATCTGCACATTATACAACAGACCTGCATGAATAAGTGGACTGCTTTTTAAGATACTTGTGAAAAGTAGGTGAAAAAAATACAGTAAGTAGACTTAAGTTACTCTACAGAAGACAAAACAGTTCTGCAGGAAGATGTTTAGAGGTGTGCAAGGTATTTGAGAGCTGATCTTATTCTGGCTTAAAAGACCAAATACAAGTTCTGTCCTCATTACAGAGCTCCTGAACTTTCTTGTCAGAAAAGAGTATGTGGAGAAGTGTTGTTATTTGTTTGGGGTTTTTTTCTTATCTTTTAAGTGCTTTCTAGATTTACTTGCAATTTACAGCTGTTGACATGAATAGGTTGTTATACCTGCTGCTGCGTAGTTATGGCTATAGAGTGATTTTTTTTAATAGTATTTGTCCCTTGTATTGCTTTAATACATCTTATAAAGAAACAAAATGACAAAGGCAAAGTAAAGACAAAATAATCTTTCATGCAAAAATAGGAGAAGTAACTATTAGGAGATACCTTCTATCTCGGTTCTCCCTAGGCTGAGGGCTGTTTACCCTTCCCAAAGCTGGGTGAAGAGAGTAAGATTGAAGAGTATCCTAAAGCTTAAAGATGGTAGTGCTAGAAAGCACCACTAAGAGCTAGTAGGTACAGGAGAACACAAATAGGATAAATACTATTTTTTAAAGGTTGCTGAGGCTTTTTACAACATGTGGTGTTCAAAGGGACAGAGCACTTCCAACCCACTCAGAAGAGCTGAATAAGGAGGCCTTATAGCTCCAGGACCCCCATGGCCTGCTTCAGAGTTTAAAAGGCCATTTCCCCCATAAAAAGCATGTGGGCAGGTCTGGAGTGGGCCAGGCCACGTTGTGTCTATCATGGCTCTCTAAAAACTCCATGGTCACAGTGACAGGAAGTCAAGAGCTAGCATCTTCCAGCCAGGAATAGTAAACAGCCTGAAGCAACTTCACAAATGTTTACAAGGAGCATTGAAAAATTAGGCAATTAAAAAAAAAAAAAGAAAAAGAAAAAGAAAAAGAAAAAGAAATCTGTTGTTTTAAGCCTTTGTTCTGCCCCCTGACTTTGGATGAATAAATACATTACATTTGTTTAGAAGTGTTTGGGTATCCTTGCAAACTGAAATTCTGACAGCTTCCACAAAAGAAGTTTGCTTGTGCCAAATTCAGATGGTCCAGTCAGCTGAATAAATTGTGTAAGAAACTGTGGAAGGCATAACTACTTTGAGGTGTTTTCACTGCATGCTCCCATGAAGGGCACCAAGAGGGGAGTGCACACAGCAGAGAACAGACAACAGTAAGACTGTGGTCCAACATCATATATTCTCTAATCTTCATAGTGTCTCTGCACATGGGTTTGCTATTCATTCAGTTTGTTGGATTCTTCATGATCTCCTCTTACATAGTGTGTATTCAGTGACCAGAATGTATATAGCTAAAACAATTAAACATAAACATACCTTCTACCTGTGAATTTAAGAAAGTTTCTCAAGTGATGGCTTTCTTCTTGGGTGATTAAGTTTTCATAGGACAGGATAAAAAAAAACCAAGCATCCAAATGCAAAGTGCTGGACAGGGGCGTTTTATGCTTTTTAAGAAGAAAGTTTTAGTAACTGCTGAAGGACATCTGTGAACCTCTAATGTAAACTTAAGTGCCCCTTAAACCCATAAGCATCTGTTTTGCAAAGAGTGGATAGCGCACAATTATATGTGTATGGTACCCTTTATAAGTAACCTTTGATTGACATCAGCTAAATTCAGATGGGAACCTTATTCCGTGGATTGTCTTTTGGTTGAACATCATTGCAAGGCTTATTATGCAGTATTGTCATGTGCCTTCTGTATCACTGCAGCTGTTGTGTGATTGGAATTTGGAGCATGCTAACACAATTAACTGAAATATCCTATTTTTAGACAATTGTTTGCAGGACTGTGTTGTATCACTGAGTATCATTGTGAACATGTTAAATACCATTTGTAGGATGTATTATTTTTTAATGGCTTGTAGTATAAGTCCCTTTATCATCCATATGCTAGAGTTTGTGTATTTTCAGGCATTTTACAGTGCGGTTTTTTTTTAATCCAAATCCTGCAAGTTTGTTCAACATGCCAACTGTTTTGCAACCCAAAGTTGCAAAAATCCCTGTTCTGCGCTGTGTTATAACTAACTGTTTATAAGAGATTAGTTCTGTGGATTTGAAGTTAAAGAAATTCAGTACATTTATCTACACAATAGAGGGATACATAATACTTGGGGAGAGACTCACTTAAAATCTGTCTAGCTGAGTTAAGGTATTTTACTATAAAACCACACACTAGAAAAGACATTTGCACACTTTCATTCTTCTGTAATACATGGAACATCTTTCTCAGTCTAAGAGACACAGATGAAACTTAAGTGGTTCAACAGAGTCTAGATCAGAGCTGGAGATTCAAAAGAGTTTTACTGCTGTGACTCAGGAATAATTATTAAGCAAATAATGCCAATACCATTATAACCTGTAACAAGATAATGACAGTAACATAAAATGAAGCACTGAGGCAAGCATGGGAATTTATTACTGATAGTGAAGTAACATGAACCTGCTCAGGGAAGTTAAGAACAAAGCCATCTGGTGCATTGTTTAAGAAGCTTTTCTGTAGGATGGCATAACTTGAGAGATACAAGTTTGATAAAATTTCAAACTTCACTTTCCTCTCCAGCTTGTAGTACCCAAATGTATGAATTTTAAAAAAATGTAATAAAAAGGTTCTATATGTTTTCAGGAAGTTCCTCCACAGCATTTCTCCTTAGATTTCCATCAGAAATGAGAGACATTCACTAAGTCCTATTAAAAAAGGCAGTCCTCTATTAGAATAGCCCTTTAAGAACAACTGTAAGAACTTAGGGAAAAACTTGTTTTAAGGACTGTTTTGTTCCATACTTATGTTACGCACTAAATAAAGTAGCAAATGATTGTGCTTTTAACAAAGGATATCCTTTGTACAGTAATTCCTGAAATATGAGGCTTTCACTCCTCCCCCAAAGAGTTTATGTTCTTATGACCTTCCTAACTTGCATTTTAGGTGCCTATATCCATCATTCTCATCTTCAGAACTCCCACTCAGCAGCTGCCTATTTTGGCAGGACTTGTAGTCTGTCCATAGCCATCTCAGGTTTTTACATTAAGGATCTGTACAGACATGAAATTGTACTTCTGAGACTGCTCAGAAGCTGCAGTGGCTCAATGGAGTCAAGCGCCTTACCAGCAAGGTTTATTTAAAGGGCAGGTGAAATAAGCACCTGACTACTGTAACAAAAGGTTAGAGCTGGCAAAAAACTCTCCAGTGTTGCAGAATGAAATATTTATTATTCATTGGCAATAATTGTTTCCTCTTAAAAAAATAACAAAGATAGTATGATGAAATTATTTTTCTTATTATTTTATCAGGGAGTTAGAAGGCTATTGGGAAATGTCAGGAAAAGCAGGTTTGCTTGTTCCAAAAAAATAGACTAAATGGAGAGCTGCCTTTGTACAATTAAGGCAGCTCTGTGGGGTCTCTTGAAGTGCCAGTCCTTTCAGACAGAAAGGATGTGAGGATCATGTGAGGAGCTAATGGTCCATTAGTGCCATTCTGCACCACAGTTTGAGAAAATAACCGAGCATAACGTGGGATGGGACACAAGGTGGTAGGCTACTGGCATAGGGACTCATTTGAGAGGAGACATGATGCTTCTTTTACTAGGATTATTTCTTTCTTACTTGCATTAGTAGGACAAAATACAAGGTTCTTGGAAGGAGAAGCTGGATCACAATCTTCTCTGTCCAAAATGAGTGCTGTAATCTCTAGCCAGCAGAGTTATTTGTTTGTGTTTCCAGTGAGTCCCTTTCTTCTTCATCCTCTGCTTCCTGCTCACAACTTCCCAAATCTTGAATTATTTTCTGCATAGTGGTGTGGCTGCAGTGAGAGTATCCTCTTCCTAATCCTTTTCAGAAGCCTTTAGTCCCAGGGGGTGATTCTGTGGGAGGTGGAAGATGGAATTGATTAAAGTTAAAGGCAGTGGCCCTTTAAAGTGAACTAATCAATCCCTATCCTTCTAGTCTGTTATCCAAGGCTCAGGGGTATCACTAGAGTGTGCATTTTAAAAATAAGCATAGGGAAGTGAGTGAAGACTTGCAGATGCAGAGGGCAGTCCCTTGAAGAAAAGGGGTGGGGTGTGACGTGTAGGACCAGTCATGAGGACCCATGGAGGAGACCTCAAACACAAAAGCACTAACTGGGGTTTGGCCTCGAAGTAGAAAATACCCTATATGCCTAGAGCTAATAGTACCATTTGTACTTGTTTGTCAGTTGATGGCTAAAAGAAGGAAGCAACAAAAAAACAACCAACCAACCAACCAAAAAAAAAAAAAAAAAAAGGCAGGTAGTTGCTGAACTTCCACTTTCACACAGAGCTCTCCAGACCTTTCTCTTCTTCAGATAACAGCCTCTTGCTATTTCAGATATGTAGGAGACTCTAGCAGAACTCAGCCCCTAGCTCATAGGACTCCTTTCTTGAGACACTGCCTCTTTCCATGCGATGTGCAGCCAGAGCCCTTGCTAGAGGTGTTTAGGCAAATTTACCCTTTTATAATAAAAAGTAAGGGTGTTCAGTAGTTAGTAGGAATCTAGAACTTTTTTATTTCCATGTATTGTCCTTCCAGATCTGGTTCTGTTACAAAAGCTGTATATGAGATAGGTCTTCTGTTAAGAAATGAAGAAGTATATAATGTTGAAACCTTACGTGGGATAAAAAGCCTTCTGTTGTCAAAAACTATCATAAGATTATTATCTTCTCTTTGTTATTTAAGATTACTGTCTGGCAGAATTTACTTCATACATAAAAACTGATGTGCTGGATGATTGCTAATTTAAGTATTATCATCAGAGTGAGTGGACCTTTATTTTGGGCAGTGCTTTTAATGATGAACAAAGTGAAATAAGTCCTGAGCAGTTATTTTTATTGTAGTGAGTTGCATCCTTAGCCTTTCAAGTCTTAAGCCGCTGTTTTACATTTCTGGAACTGAAGAAGTATGTGTATAAGCTGTCATCTGTGTAAGCATAATTTAATTTCCCTAAGCTTCAGCTAGGTAGTAAAAGGCAAGATGGTTGCCAACACATAACCATTGCCACTCACACATTCACCACCAAGATCTGTTTTAATAGAGATTAACTGGAGTAAAAAGAGGCCTAGACCACTTATGCTTGAAATTATTAAT
The DNA here is from genome assembly GCA_024605025.1 of Megaceryle maxima. Lineage (NCBI taxonomy): Eukaryota > Metazoa > Chordata > Aves > Coraciiformes > Cerylidae > Megaceryle > Megaceryle maxima. The sequence goes on along the minus strand of JANHGN010019039.1, from coordinate 162,991 downwards.
ATATTATTAGTAATAATCTTGTGTTACCTTTGGCACCTAACTGGTGTGCTGAATGTGTAACATATTTATTGATATATAGATACAGAGTTGGTGACAAACAACTTTTAAACACCAAAGCCCAGAGAAAAATGAAGCAGGAGTTAAAGTGTCGTCTTATAAAATATGCAGCTCAGAAAACAAACAGTTTATTTTGTTTATTTTGATTTGCAAAGCCATTCTTCCACGTGAGAGGAAACCAGACAATTTGAATCAGTTTCTAAGCCTCAAAAAGTACAAGCTAGATGGAGACTTTAAAGTTAGTTGTGGTCTTATTTGCCACTGTTTTCTTACAACTAAAGAACAAAAGTATGTCTTAATATTTTTGCATCTTTACATATCAGAAATTTGCCTTCCCACACTTAAAAAGAAGTGCTGGAAAAGAGGGTTATTTTGATCCCTGGGCCAAGTTCTTTAATGCCAAATCACAGTGTGGAAAGAATGTCTCAGTCCAAGTTATAAATCCTTAAAATGAGCTTTGATGGAAAATCTGGAGTAGTTTCACAGTGGAATCTCCTTAGCTCCATGTGAAGAATCCTGTTGCTGCTTTGCTAAAGCATGTGCCTGCTCCATCCAGGAATGGTCTGGATGATACCAAGAGGGGCGTATTGCTTGTGAACAAAAAAGGAATCAACAAAGCAAGGATGTTTTTGTTTTGCAAATTACTTCCTGATTTCCAGTCAGGTCTGAGAAGTTTCTTATCTGTTCTCTGTTGTCATGGTATTGGTGAGCCCCAAAAGAAACTTGTGCAAATTCAGTTCCTTTTTCCCTTTCCAGAAAACTTACCTTTGCTTATTGTGGGTTTGTTTAGTAAAGTGAATGCAGGACTAATCATAAAACTTACTCTGGCAGTGACAAGACAGGAGGCATGAGTCATGCAAGCTTAGAGTATGGGAAGTCTCATTCAGGGGAATGGAATGGGGCCTCTGGTGCAGAGGGCCATCACTGCTATCCGGGATGCCCAGAAAAGTAGAAATATGGCTTTCTTTTTACCCTTCCTCTTTTGGACAGGCACAGGTTCTCCTTCCCAGATCACTTGTTTCTTCCAAAGGAGATGTCTTTGGCAAGGAACTGTCAGAGACAGCTGTGGCTCAAGTTTGGGCAGGCTTGGATGTTGTTTATGTGCATGAATATATATGAGAAAGAGGGAGTTTCATATTTCATCTTATTTATTTGTATTCAGGAACACTAGCACTGTACTGTCCACTGGCACTGTAAACTGTCAGATTATTTTCTTCACACATCACCACTTTCAAGACCAAAACATGTCCTCCCCTTAACATTTGTCACTACCATTTTACAGAAGCATTTCAGTGTATGTGTCTCTATGCAGGACAGTCATCAGCTTTTTCTATCACATCCTCCCTCTCCCACATCACTTCTGGTGCACACATACATCAACATTACAGGAAATGTTGCAGAAAGGAACTAGCATCTCTATGGGACACATTTAGGGGGTGGTGGGTTGCTTGGATTAGATATTGTTTTGCTGCATGGACTGAATGCCAGTGAATGGAGCTCATTCAGTGTACTCTTGAAGCTCATGTCTCTGTTTCATTTCATGTGAAAAGGACCTCTAAGAGAGCACAAGAAGTGACAGGAGACTGCCTTTATAAGCCCACTACTTATCTGAACTAAATGCTAAGACAGACTCAGCTTCTGAGTGGTGTCTTTTCAAGTGTAACACATATGCCCAGCAGGGAATCCTGGCCTTGCTCTAATAAAATTAACTGAGATGTTATAATGAACGGTTTATGTGAAAACTCTATTGAATAATAAATCCTGTATTTTATTGTACTTTTATTAAATGGATGCTGAAATGTACTTTAACTTAAAAAAAAAAAAAAAAAACAAAAAAAAAACCTAATAAATAATTCCAAAATTGTACAGGCAAGTATAAGGATTATTTATAACAAAAAGTCTCAGGGTTGGCTGTTTTGGAGGATTGCTCTGTGTAGCAATTAATATTGTCTCCTGTTAATTCAGGAGGCTTGAGGACAATATTAATAACTGTGCTGGTGTTGCTCCCTTGACAAGTATTGCCTCTCAGCAGCACAAGTCTGCAGAGGAGCAGCTGTCTGTTTGGGTTCTGTGCAGCTGCAGCATGAATATCTGGCTCCTTCCTGTGGTACGTTATGGCTATTGCATAGGACTGAAGAGTAGTTACAGTAAGCCTATAAACAAAACGATATGACTAACTGTAAAGCAAATTGGTATGATACTTTTCAAAGGATGACCGAGTTACTTTATTCTATAAAGTGCTGGATTTTTAACTGTGCAATATACAAAGCACATAGCAAACCTTACACACAAATACGCACTCAAAGAGGCTTATACTGTTACCTTTCATCTTCAAAAGTCTTGCCCCTGTACCACTGGTGAATATTTGCCTCAAACACATGTATTAAATTAATTCTGAGTTGGGATTTGGTAAGAAATGGGAAGAAAGCACAGTAAGTTAGTACAAATGTTACGTGGGTGATTAGATCACAAACTGTCAGTGAAACTTGGAATAAACAGCCCCCTTAAAACTGGGTAAGTCGTCTAAAGCTTGCCAATGATTGTTGAAGAGTATTGTTTCTATTAATTTTCTTAGCTGTGATTAGTGGAGTTTTCTTTAGTTGTATTTTTATCTGAAAATTACTGAGTAGTGTTGATGGATACATGCTGCTATTTACAAAATAGACTTGTACTATAAGAATTCTGACATTCTGGTTAATTGGTATGTATCCCTCTAAATGGTTTCTATTACTTAACTCATAATTGTTCTCATTTGCTCAGTGGGATTCAGAAACAGGGTTTGTGGAATGTCATTTAATACTCATTTCATTTTATTAAATGAAGTGCATTGGCTTCCATCTTGCCTATAAATAAAGTCATTCTCGTTTCAAATTCTAGCCCTATATTACTAATTGTGTAAATATTTTTCCTTCTCATGTAATTTGCTTAGCGTTACAAAAAGTGCCACCACCCTGACCTCACCTTTACTTTATAGCAAAAGAGTCACAGTGAGTTTTCTATAGTCAGTTAAATCCGGACATAAATTGGATGTTTGATCTGTCTCTTATGCCAGTCGAAATGTGAGCCTTTGTTTTCAAAGTTAGTCCTTTTTCTTGCTAAGTGGAGGGCTGAAATTTATAAATTATTCTTTTGCAACCCAGGGAAATAACCATCAATATGAAAGTATTTTAAAGGTCCAATCCTTCCTTCCAGTTAAATTTTCCTTCATGTAGCGGCAGTGGGAAGGAGAAAGGTGTTTCATTGCAATCTGATGTCCTCACTCTATTTTAATGCTAGTCCATGTGTTGCCCAGCTTGTCTTTATAAATACAAACTGCTTTAGCAACACTCCAACATGTGTTTTGCTACCCACAATCTATTAGCCAAGAATAGCTACGTTGAAATAGAGTTGTGGTCATGCCCTCTCCTTTGGCAAATCCTCTTCATCAGGGACCCTGGGACTGTTATTTAGGCTCAGGGGGTGTTCAACCTCCAGGGTAGGCCACACACTGGAAAACTGCCCAGGAAACAGATATACAGCCTTTACGGACCATTTTGTAGCATACTGGAGAACAACAGAAACAAGTAATCAATCTCTTCTTCTACAAGCATGATTTGAAAGAGTGTCTATGGGTGAAAAGCTCTGAGTGCTATCAACTAATAGTTGTCTCTTATGGCAACATTTTGAGCAGAGTAAATACATTACATTAGAAAGTCACATAGCCCTATTATTAACAGTGCCATATTTCCACTTTGAGTGTTAAAATTCTGGTGTTGGGGCTTTTTAATAGTTTAATTTTCCTTTATTCCAAATTTATTTAAAAAGAAATAAAGGATTATGAAATGCATTGATATAATCCAAACATAGAGTAAAAGAAAGAATCCTGCTGTGCTAAAAAGTAGTTGTATTTTGTATTTTGCTGTGAACCATTGTAGCCCAGGTATACTGCTAGCAACATTTTTTGCAATAGATAACTTTTCCTTCCATTTCTTCAACTCTTGTTTGTTACAAGGTAAAGAGGAAATTTAAATCTGTGGGAAGCTTGCAGTTACCTACAGATTCCTTTTGGGAAATGGAGTTCTTAAAAAGAAATGGACTACTTAAAAAGCCTCCCCACTCCCAAAGTTATTAGGGGTGGGGAGGTATCATGCACAGAACAGGGCATGAGAGTGAGCACTGGAGGACATCACTTCAATTCTTTCATGCTAAGGAATGAGGATACCATTGTCTCATAGAGACTATTTTAAAGGACAGGGGATGAGAGCTGGATACTGTTTGTTCCTACATAGCTAGGAAGGAAACTTTTTCACATAGTGGACAAGTATTTAAATATTTTTCAAATATAACCTATCCTTCTAAATGGCATGGAAATCTGTCACGAGGTCTTAGCATAACTCAGCTGGCAGCAACTGTTGTTCTTCCTAAGTAGCAGCATTGGCACATGAGGGAGTGACAGAGGCATACTCTAAGTATGGAAAGCTCGATAGCAACAAGAGACCATTTTCAGATCTGAAACTCTATATTCTGTAGCAGACAACCAAAAATATGCAGAAGGATCCTGATTCTTGGAATATGTTGTTTGGGTTGTTTGGTGGTTTGTTGTTTTTTTTTTTTCCCCACCAGGACTATTTATAAAACTGCCTGATAAAGAAGCATATAGAAGAAATGATTGCAACTCAGAATATCTGGGTTGTATTCCCAGCTCTGTTTGCCCTTGAGTGAGCCACATTAATTAAAAAAAAAAAAAAAAAAAATTCCACAGAGAAAGCATTTTGTACCTCAGTTTCCCCACAGAAATAACAAATAATAAAGGTGATCTCATCTGTGTCTGGAAAACATGTTGAGCTGATTTAGTAGAAGACACTAAGAAAGTGTCATGCATTATTATTGCATGAGGCTGACTGTACTTCTGAATTCCAACTGACATTTCCCACTTGGCACTGATTGTAGGTGGTAACATTTCTGTATTAATTTTAAGGAAAGTGAACTATAGCTCTGCCTGATGTATAATTGCACAGTTTATGATTAAAGTATTTTCTAAGAAAGTCAGTAACTTGTGAGATCCTCTCTATTTTTTGTTTCATTAAACTACCACATTACAATGTGTATTGTTTCATTACAGATCCTGCCAAACAACTTCTTCTGTGCTCCTTATAGCTATGTGTGAAGTGTCGAGGTGAAGTTCTTAACTATATTTGGGTATCAAAATTTATTTCTGCTACTGTCTTGAAGGTTAGCATGATGAGAAATTGAGGAATGCTGGGGGAAAACATCTTTAACATGGGCAGGCTGTGCCACAGCTCAGACTGCCCTGCTGAATCCTGTTTTATGTTGCAAGCAGTTAAATCACCAGGCACTGGGACAGGGCTCAGATCACACAAACACAGGATCGGTGCTGTTCTGTTACTGAGTTGCTGAGACTGGTCCTCTGCGTCGCAGATAACAGAGGCTTTCCCATAGGTTGTCAGTGGCTGGAGCCTAGGATTGAGGTCGAATGCTCCACGGTCTGTAAAGCAGGGTGGTAAGGGAGGAAGCTTGTAAAGGAAATGAGTAAATCAGCAGCATGGCCCAGTGTGTAGCTGTCAGGCAGGGTTACTGGAGCAAGCAGTGGAGAAGGGAGGAAGTGTTGCAATGACTAACCCTCATGTGTGTGTTCTTCTCTGAAACAGCCCCATCATAGAAAAATCTAAGATAAGAGGATTTTTGGGAAACATTACTACATATTTAGTGCAAGACCGAATGATCTATTGCCAGTTTTGAAAAGCACAGCTCCTCCTTAGAGGTGCTCAGCATCCAATGAAAGGGAAGCACCCATAAAAAGCAGACTGTTGCATGAAGTTACTGATTTTTTTATCTTCTGCTCTGCATGACTTTTCTATCCTTTCTGAACTGGCTGTTATCAATGACAGTGCACACTGGAGCTTTATATATTCCCAAGGAGCAAAAGATAAAATTTCTAAGAGGTGCATATTTACACTGATGCTTAAAAACTGTGAAGGGTGCATTCTCTATTTCTCATGATACTTGCATCAGAGAATTTAATGTAAAAAGAATATAGTAACATGTGTACATTCTTACAATTTCATGTATCTATCTACATGCTTTTCATTTTTCACATCTGACTCCTGAGCAGTTGGGTCTCTGGAAGAATGAGATGAGTGAGAAGGGTATCCTGCAGGGAAGGGGGGAAACAGAAGCAAGTGGTGATTGCTACAAAAAGAGAGGAAAATTAAATCCAGTGGCAAATGGGTGTTGATTTGCTATATCATTTCCATCAACAAGTCTTTACCTTTTTGATTTTTTTTTTAGAATACTTCAGAAGTGAAAAACTCCTCTTTTACCACTGCCTTCTCATAGTATTTTTTTTCTTATCCTTGCATGACTATCAAAACATTGACCATTGGTAAAGTTTTATTATGATGTGGATTATCAACCTTTGTTTACAAAACACTATGGACATTCTTTATGCTTGTCACATTTAAATTAATGAGAAAAGAAGATTATGAAGGGGGTGGATAGGTGGGTGAAGTTCATTCTTTGAATGCTAGATACTTGCAAAACAGCTGCTAGAATGAATTTTCCCTGCTGCTTAGTGAGAGAATAGTTCAAGTTGTAGTCAGAATTAGGATTGGTATATCAGATTATTTGTGGGTGTAACAAATGAAAAAAAGAAATGCTTGGTAGTATTTTTATTTGCAATGTGAAACTCACCTAAAATAATATTAGTGGGTATTAAATTGTGTATGTTCCAGTGGATCAGTTTCACTGGAATACAGAAAATAGTTCGGCTTATAGTAATAGCTCAGAGAATATTTCTGAGACATTACTAAAGAAGAATGACTGAAGTTGAAATACTAGTAGCAGGGAATACATGATGCTATGGATGTGGTATGCATCTTTTATCATCATGATTTCATATTGTTCTAAATATATGTTCATACAATCTTTATTAACATTCATTATATATGGTTATACAGTTGAAAAAAACACTTTCTTAGCTACTTTAAAAAACATTTTAATGGGTCTCTCATGTCACCTGTAATAGCACAAAAAGAATATCAGTTGGTGAAAACACCTGTGAGCCGAAACAAACTTCTGGATGCAGCAGGGAAAATTAGGGCCCCATCTAACAGCAGCATCCTTTCAGTGTGGGACAGTTGAATCCATTTAAACAATTTAGTTCTGTGGATTTATCTAAAGTTCTAAAAGTGTCAAGACAGCTATGGCAAACCAGCTGGTGATCCACCTGCAGGGATATGGGAAGAAATAGGGTGGACCAAACAAGGTACATTTCTCTGTTTCTTTTAATGAAGAGGGAGAAAATCTGTGACAAAGATACTCAGATAGCAAAGGAGTCCTTAGCACGTGAACATGGACTGAGCAGTGGTACTTTAACTGGGCAGAAAGTGGGTGTTTGTTCTCCGGGTAAGACTCTAGACTGGGAATTGCATCCATTTTCCTGCCCTGGTTCTGCCACAGATTTTCTTGGTGAACTAAGCAAGTAATTAATGGCTTTTGCCTCTGTTTTTCTGTTCACAAAATGGGATTCTGACCCCTTCTCCCAAGGGTCTGTGAGGTTAAATAAAAGGATGTTTATAAAGTGATCTCATATTGTTTTTATGGAAGAGGTGCAGTTTCAACATTTTCAAACAATATTCTCATCGGAGAAAGAAGCTTAGATACTATATTTACTTACACAGGGATGCTGTCACATGTATATGCTTTCCCTCAGTGGTAACATCCCATGGTAGTGGGAGGTTCTGTACAAGTCTTTTTTTTTTTTTTCTGAGGTGGGGACAGAGGCCATGGACACCCCACTGGCTGCCAAGGGCCACTGATACCCTCCAGCTGTGTGACATCCCTGCACCAAACTCCACTGGTTTGAGCTGCCTCTGTGTGCTGGGACACCAGATAGTGTGAACAACTCTTGGGGTGCGCTCTGCCTTCAGTACACAGGCGAAGGTGTCCCTCTTATCTCACCCTAAGTGAACTTGGTTCTTCTTGTGTGCACGCTATAGGTGTTACCAAATGCACTCTCTCTGTGTGTTTATGTTTTCAACCTCTCTTCAACCCCCAGACGCCTTTATTTTGGAGGATGTAGTTCAGCTGGTCCTTTTCAACCTTTTGTTGATAAGTGCCATTTTTATGCTGCCTGTTGCTGTTTGGTGCTAGTCAGTCTCACCCTTTCCCCCTCCTCTTTTGGCAGAGAAAGGACACAGCATATTTCCAGAATACATACTCTGATTCCAGCAATGAGACTACTGTACATCTGGTGCTCTCAGTCTCCTCTGTGCACATTACAGCACGCTGAACTGTAGGCAACGGGACAAATGACCCGTCCCTGCATGGCAGAACATAGTGATTACTACAGAAAGTGTCACAGCAGCATTGCCGGGCATGAGATCACCAGCGACAAGCTGATGAACGCTTACCAAAACACAGGAGCATGCCTCTGCTGTCACTTTCTTTCACTGAGGGGGGGG